>CAOJBK010141540.1:0-12985 GCA_948294925.1 Codiaeum variegatum
TAGGCTATCAAGTTAGTGCCAAGGGTATTGAGCCGAACCTGGACAAGGTCCAAGCAATATTGGATATGAATCCTCCTAGATCTGTCAAAGAAGTTCAGAAGCTGACAGGGAGACTAGTATCCCTCAACAGATTCATGTCCAAGTAGGCGGAGAAGTACCTCCCATTTTTCAAAAAGCTCAGGAAGAGTGCCACCTTCGAATGGACTCAAGACTGCCAGTAGGCCATGGACAATTTGAAGGCCTTCCTTGCATCAGAATAGGTCCTGAGCCGGCCCATCAAAGGTGAAGAGCTTCTGGTGTATCATTCGGCCTCGCAGTATGCAGTCAGTTTGGTGTTAATGAGAGAGGAGGGCAATGTCCAAAAGCCAGTATACTATTTCAGCAGGGTACTCCAGGAGACAGAATTGAATTACTGCTCTGAAGGACATTTTTTATATTTATGATAGTCTCTCTAGTCAAATGGTGAACTGGGATAAATCCGAAGTCTTTTTTGGTCAACATGTTCCTATTAGAAAGATTAACACTCCTAATAGCTCAATTCAAAATGGGAAATTTGCCTTTTGTTTTCTTGGGGGTTCCTTTGTTTGCTGGTTTTCCCCTTTGAAGCCACCTATAAGGCACTGCTGATAAAATTATTGCAAAGTTAGCATCTTTGAAAGCCCATCTTATGTCCATGGAAGGAAGAGTTGTTCTGGTGAACTCAGTTATTCAAAGTTATCTAATTCATGCATTTTCGGGTTATAAATGGCCCGATTCTCTTCTTAAGAAGCTAGATATTGCTATTAGGAACTTTGTGTAGTCTGGGTACTGTTCTACTCGCAAAATTGTCACGGTTGGTTGGAGAAAATGCTGCCTCCCTATAGCTAAAGGTGGCCTGGCTTTAATTTGTATTCAAGATCTCAATAGATCCTTGATGTTGAAGCTCACAAGAAAATTGCATAATCATGAATCTCCTATTTATGCTTTTCTTAGAAAGCATTTTCTTTACAAATGGGGAGAAGGCAAACTTACTCCCATTTATTCATTTTTATAGTCTTCTATTCGGGAGAGCTTTTCAGAAATTAATAGTTGTTCACATTGGGTTCTAGGTGCCTTTTTTGTTTTAAGCTTTTGGAACTCAAACTAGTTGGGATATTGGATTTCTTCATCCTTAATGTCCCTCCTCGCTACAAAAAATTGTTGAATCTTCAAATTTGTGATGTGTATGATGGTACTTCTTAGTAGCTACCAACTTTGTTTTGTTCTAATTATCTAGCAATAGCAACAGACATCAAAGCTTTGAAGCTGATGATTCATGATGACTTTTTTATAGGGACAAATTACTCATCTATTATAATTTCAGTCAAGTCTCTCAAAGTGTGGATGTATGAATACTTCTCAGAGGTTAGTTGGAATCATTCTCTTTGGAAACATTTTCTTCCTCTTTCGAGATCAATGTTGCGTTGGAGGTTATTCCATAAAAGACTCCCAATTGATGAAATGTTTCGTAAAAGAGGCATGTCGATTACTTCTCAATGTCAGCTATGTTATTTTGATTCAAAAACAATGCAACATTTGTTTGTAGATTATAGTTATGCCAAAGCTTTGTGCACTGAAGTGGGATCCATTTTAGGAGTCTCTTTAATGGAATCAACTCCTTTTGTAGATTTTAACAAAATTTTCTTAGATGGTTGTTTTTCACAAGTTCAACCTTTGCTCCAAGTTGCAGTGTGCTCGACTTTTTGGCTTATTTGGCGAGCTCGCAATGTTAAAGTATTTGAAGGTCAAACTATCTCCATTTGTGAGAACGTTTGTTCCATCTGGAATAGTGTTAAAGAAGCATCTAGCTTCCGTGTGGGTAGTATGAAGAATAACATTTTTGAATTATCCATTCTTAAAGCTTTTGGGATTTCTTGTATTCCATCGAAAGCTCCAAAAATTATTAAGATTCTTTGGCACCCTCCTCCCTTTGGTTTGTTAAAGATTAATTCGGATGGGGAAGTGAATGGAGGTCCAAGCATGGCTGGTGCAGGTAGCATTTTGCGTGATTATAGAGGTTTGATTGTTTCTTACTTTTTCTACTCCTCTTGGATAATGTTTTACATATGAGGCGGAAATTGTAGCAGCGATTATCACTCTAGATAAATCTCGAACTATGGGATGGAATTCTATTTGGTTGGAGGTAGACTTGGCTTATGTCGTAAATTTCTTATAGATTCAGTCTATGGACATTCTGTGGTAATGACGATCAAGATGGATGTCTTGCCTAGAGTTTGTTAATAGTATTTCATTCATTGTTTCTCATATTTATATGGAAGGAAACTCCATAGCTGATGCTCTTGCTTCTAAGGCCATTACTTTAGATATAGAAACATCCTGGAGCTCTCCTCCTAATTTTTTTTATTCATTTTTTCAGTATGATATGTTGGGCATTGTCCAACTTCAGATTTGTTAATTGAGTTTTGTTATTTTTTTATTTTTTATTAATAAAAGGTTGAGGGAAAGACATGAAGGAGATGCTGAACGGTTTCAGTTTCGTTGAGATGTCCAATTGCACTATCTAATTCTGTTTTTTTTTTCAATAATCTTATATAAAAAAAAAAGATTAGTCCCATGTACAATAGTATAGTAGGACACTTGAGAAACAGTAACGCTGGACAACATTTTTCACTGAATTAACCATATGGAGCACTGAAAATAGGCCCATTGGAGATTCAGGGCCTATGTTGGGCCAGATAGAAATCAATATCTAAACCAGTTCTAATGACTTTTAGTCTGGGGTGGACAATTTCAAAATGCTTTCAAGTTTGTTCGCTTCAGTTTTCTTCACAGCGTTGTAATCTTTTATTTCTTTATAAAAAATTATTAGGTGAATCATAAATTTAACAAAAAAAAATGAACTTTTAAATACAAAATCTTAAACTGGCAATTCATAAAAGTATTTCAATTTATTACAACCTTTGAATAAATAAATACAAATTTTAACTTTTAAATAAATTTATTTTAATTACTCTAAAACATATAATTTTATTAGAATATTTTTTACTAAAATTAAAAAAAAAAATTATATAAAAATAATAGTTATTTACATTTATGTTAACTATCCATTTATCACATATACCATGTACTGAGTGAGTGTAAATAGATAAATGGGCGATTTTGCCACTTTTAACTAAACCTAATTGATACTTGTGAATTTATTATATGGATTAGATTGATATAATTGATAGCCTACATTGGTGAAGAATTAAATCTTAAAGTCCATTACCGGTGAAACACAAGAGAAATCTATAAACAAAGCATGAAGTAAAATCAATTAGAGTCTGGTAATATGTTTTCAATATACATTTAGAAAAATCAATCTTAAAAGTTTATTTTTATATTCATCCCTTAATATGTTTGTATTTTTTTTTATTTTTTTGAAAGAATTATGTTTGTATTTAATTAATGTGTGTTTACATTCTTTTTCTTTAAAGGTTAGTAAAAGATGAGAGCATAATCTACTATTTAACTTCAATGTGAAACTAACTTCATTTATAATATCATGATTAGATGATATATTAGATTATTAAATTATATTTTCTTTGAATAGGTGTGTGGAAGTGATGCAATGGTTAAGTGTGGTGTGTATAAAATCATGATCTCATTAAATTTTAAGTAGAGGGCGCTTTTAAGTATTTTTACTAAAACATTGATTAGTGGTAGAAAGTTAATAATTTCTCTATATTTGACAAAATACCAATTTAAATGTAGAAATTCAAACACGAATATAAGAGTGAGATGACTGACTATACAACGGCTAAACAGTAAAGAACAGAGATTAGAGAAAGAGTGTGCGAATGAGAAAAAGGGTTTGGTTTTGAAAATTGAGTTATTTAAGTTTTTTGATGGTGACAATATAGTCCACTTCATAACTGCTAACGGCTACGTCAATTACCCTCTCTCTAATCTGCAGCCGGAGTCGTAATATTCTTGTAAATAAATAAAATAATCACCTTGCTATATAATTCATACTTATCAATCCATTTTTTTTACATCTAAACAGTAAATAATCAGGTTCAAATTCAATACAAGAAATCTTACTCTACGTTTAATATGAAATAGCATAGATATTTTTAAATAATTCTAATTTCATACTTTAATTCGTTAGTTTAAAATAAGATTATAACTAAATTCTTCTCTTATCAAGACAACTGTCACCATTTTCTCTGTAGTGGACAGATACATATAGAGATCTTCTCATGGCACTGGTCGACTCAGTAGTGGGAGTGTGGCTAAAAACTTCTTCAATTCTTCGAAGGACCTATGGCATTCGTCTATCCACTTAAAATTCTTCAAGCCCTTCAGCGTTTTAAATAAGGGTTTACATTGTCGAGCAGAACACAAGATGCACCTGCCGAGAGAAGTTATTCTTCTATTAAACCTCTAGACCTCGGTAATGTTTTTCGGTGGCTACATCTCCAAAATGGCTTTGATCTGTTCTGGATTCACCTCAATTCCCCTCTATGACACCATATATCTTAGGAAATTCCTGAAATTTCTTATTCGAGAGGTACATTACCCGAAATTTCTTGCTAATATGGTTATGGTGAAGAAGCCTAACACATTATACAGTATGTGTGTTGATTTCACAGATCTCAATAGAGCTTGTCCTAAAGACCCATATCCCCTGCCAAGCATCGATCAGCTAGTAGATTCTACTGCAGGATATGAGCTTTACACTTTCCTAGATGCAAGGTCGGGTTACCACCAGATTCATATACATCCAAGGGAAGAGGAGAAAACCTCCTTTATGACAGTCCAAGGGACTTATTGCTATAAGATGATGTCATTCTGCCTTAAGAATGCAGAAGCCACGTACCAAAGAATGGTTAAAGCCATGTTCAAGGAACATATATGAAGAACAATTAAGATCTATGTGGATGACATGATTATCAAGAGTAAAAGGGCCAAAGATCACTTAAAAGACCTACAGTTAGTGCTCGGTATCTTACAAGCATGCAACCTAAAACTTAAACCCGAAAAGTATGTGTTCAGGGCAGTTAGTGCTCGGTATCTTACAGGCATGCAACCTAAAACTTAATCCCGAAAAGTGTGTGTTCGAGGTTTCAAGAGGGAATTTCCTAGGATATATGGTGTCATAGAGGGGAATCGAGGCGAATCCAGAACAGATCTAGGCCATTTTGGAGATGCAGCCACCGAAAAACATTATCGAGGTCTAGAGGTTGAATGGAAGAATAACTGCTCTCGGCAGGTGCATCTTATGTTCTTCTTGACGATGTCAACCCTTATTTAAAACTTTGAAGGGCTTGAAGAATTTTAAGTGGATAGACGAATGTCAGAGGTCCTTCGAAGAATTGAAGAAGTTTTTAACCACACCTCCACTACTGATTCGACCGGTGTCAGGAGAATATCTCTATGTGTATTTGTCCACTACAGAGGAAATGGTGGCAGTTGTCTTGGTAAGAGAAGAATTTAGGGGAATAGTACCTCGTCTATTATGTTAACAAGGTCCTTCAGGATGCAAAGATAAGATACCTAAGGTTGGAAAAGCATGCTTTGGCATTGCACATGTCGACCCATAAACTAAGGCATTACTTTGAGGCCCATACAGTAATTGTGTAGATAGACTTGCCCTGCGAAAGATCCTTCAGAAGCCAGAGACTTCAAGTCAACTGTCAGAATGAGTGATCAAGATGGGAGCTTTGGGGGTTCAGTATGAGCCTAGAAAAGCCATGAAGGCATAGGTATTGGCTGATTTCATGGCAGAATTAACTCCTGCGGATGAGGTACAGCTTGATAAGTCAGAGAAGTGACAAGAGCTAGTAAATGGGGCATAATGCAATGATGGTGCTGGGGTTAAGATAGTGATTAAAGGTGCTTATAACATTATCATAAAATATGAAGCTAGGTTGGAGTTTAATAGCTCTAACAACAAGGAAAAGTACGAGGCTCTCTTAAACGGCTTGAAATTAGCTTAGGAACTAGGGGTGGAGAATTTGACAGTGTACAGTGACTCCTAATTGGTAGTCAATTAGATCATTTCAAGGTTAGAAATGAATAGTTATCCCTATACGTTGATAGGGCCAAGAAGATGATATAAGAAGGATGGAAGGTTGTTCGGGTCTCGAGGTCGAAAAGAGTTGAAGCAAAAAATTTAGCTAAGGTAGCAGTCCAAGGAAAAGTGGAAGAGTTAAAAAATATCTCGTTGGCTTTGCAAAAGGTTCCTACAACATAAGGTGAGCTGGTATGTGCACTAGAATAAAAGGGAAGCTGGATGGAACCCTTAATTAGTTGGTTGTCAGAAGGCGTGCTCCCACAAGATAGGAAAGAGGTCGAAAGGGTCATCTAGAGAGCCAAAGAGTACAAATGGTACTTGAGAGATCTATACTGGAGGTCTCAAACCCATCCTTGGACAAGGTGCATACCTAAGAAGCAAGGCGAATATGTATTGAGGAAATTTAATGAGGGCATTTGTGGAGCCGATTAGGCAAGCACTACTCTTACCAGGAGGGTTCTACCACAAGGATATTACCGGCCTACCATTAAGGTAGATGCAAAAGATCTAGTAAGGAAATTCCCTAAGTACCAAGAGCAGTCAAATGTACAATGAGCCCCGGCATGGACCCTATCGCCCATAAGGGTGACCTAGCCATTCTATCAATGGGGAATAAAAAAATTAGGCCCCTTCCCAACATTTGTAAGGCAGTACAAGTTCTTGATTATGGCGGTAAATCACTTCTTAAGATGGCCTAAGGCTGAGCCAATAGCCACCATCACTCATGACAAGGTCACAGACTTCATGGATAAATTCATTGTTAGTAGGTATGGAATCCCAAAGGTCCTCATTATAAATAATAGGAGGTAGTTTGACTCTAAGAAATTTAAAGTATTCTGCAAGGCTTTAGGAATCGACCTGCGTTTCTCCTCGATGGTTCATCCACAGAATAATGGACAGACAGAGCTCACTAATAGAACCCTATTATAGGGGTTGAAGAATAGGCTTGATAACAAGAAAGGGAGCTGGATAGACAAGCTTAATAGTGTTCTTTAGAGTTATAGAACTACTCCTCGCACCACCATGAGGGGAACACCTCTTTCGCTCGTATTTGAGAGTGAGGTTGTGATACCGGTAGAAGTTGGTCATAATTGACCAGGATATAGAAAGAATATCATACCTGGGTCTGATATAAGAACTAAGGGGTTTGGCTTATGTGCGAGTAATAGAATATAAGTAGAAGATCATACGGTATCACAACAAGAAAGTGAAGCACAAGGCCTTCTAAGAGGGCAATCTGGTGTTAAGAAAGGTCGATTTGTCTTGAGGGAACGCACGTGTTGGAAAGCTGCAACCTAATTGAGAAGGACCTTACAAGGTAAGCAAAGTGCTAAGGCTATAAGCGTACCAACTAGAAGATTCTAAAAGGAAGATCTTACCTCATACCTGAAATGCAAACAACCTAAAGAAGTATTATGTTTTGGTTATTCCTTATTGATTATTTATTATGTTATTTTAACTAGTTTTTGTAATCTTTGTAAGTCCAGGCAAATGATAAGGGTGCTAAGAGAGTGCCAACATAGATGGGCTGTCTGGGCACGCCTATTGATTCTAACATCTTGAATAACACTAAGTTTTTCTCCATGTCTAAAGATTGTTCAAGTGCATATGTTACAAGGTGCAAACCAAAAGGCTCGCTCCACAGGTTTAAAAATGATCCGAAGATCATCTAAACTCAGGTGAATCAGCTATGGGTCATCACTGAGAATATATAAAGAGAATGATCCATAGATCGTCCCAATAAAAATATTAAAACAAATAAAGAAGTCAAAGAATGCTATACTTAATTACCAAGGATAATATGAAAAATGTCCTCAAGGTAGACAATGGAGCGATCCTAATATCACCCCTAATAGACTGGGTAATCTGAACATCACACTTTAAGGGTTAGGGGGTCATCCCACCCTCTAAAAAATAGAAGAGAGAAAAAAGATAAGCAAGAGCATAAGGAATGATAATTTCATTATAAATAAGAATAATTACATCATGGAGTGGGGAAACATCTCCAAACAAATCCCTAACAAAAAAGGGGGGATAATGGTCCTTTTTATAAGAGGTCTAGGCTTGAGGAGCACTGGGATTAGTCCCCCGATCATCTTTCTCATCCTCTAGAAGAACCTGCTCACCTTCACCAATGTCAAAAGCCTCAACAAAAATATTTTCAGAAGGCTCAATGCTCGCAAGGAAAGAGCTGAAGTCACTAAACTATTTGACTACTTTGTTTACCAGTTACTTCCTAAAATCGTCAAGCCAAATTGCACTCCTGGTCTCCAGCCTTTTGATCTCAACAGTGAAAGTATTCAAGTCATTCTTGGTTGCCTCAAGGTCCTCATGAGCCTCTTGAAGCTCTTTCTCCAGGCTGCTCTTATTTTTCTTCTCTTCATCATGCTAATCCTTGGCCTTATAAAATGCTTTGTTCATGGCATCTAGGTCATTAACCTTGGCATCAAAGGCAACCTTCGTATCCTTGAGACTCTTTTGGAAGGTGGCTCGCTCTCTATCTAGTGCCTCTTTCTCCGCCTTAAAGCTAGACTTAAATCGGGCATTAGTTATAGCTTAAGTCAAGAGCATGCTAGCCAACTGTAAAAGAGCCAAAAAGTTAGAAACCATGAAAAAAAAACTAGAAAGGAAAGAGATAATACTTATAGAAAGAGCTTTTTTACAACCCTTAGCACTCTGCTCCTCATTCGTTATGGCATCGTACTAACGGATGTCTACATGAAGGATTAAGGATCCCACCACCTTCCTCGCTACTTTGGGATCCTTAAGGGAGACATATGTCCAAAAGTTCCCCACCACGATATTGGCAAGGGAGGTGCAACTAGAAGGGGGAGAAGATAAGGTTATAGCTTTGTCACCAAAAGGGACCACCGCTTCCCTGGCTCGCTTGGTACACACGGTTGGAGGAGGGGGCAGACCATGATCCCCATCTACCTCAGAGGAGATAGAAATCACAGTAGTTTGGGTTATCGAATCAGTGGTGTTGGGATCAGTAGAGGGGTGGAACCCTGGCAATTAAGGCTGCTCCTTAGGGGCAAGTAAGGTCGAGCCTCCAGCTTGAGTTCTTTGGGCCTCTTGAGCCCTCATCTCTCACATCTTCTCGAGGATAGTGGCCATACCTACAAAGAAAAGAAAGGCGGTTAGTTAGTATAATCGATAAGAGGGATGGTATTAGAAGAAGGCTAAATACCCCAAGTAAGGTTGAGACGGGGCCTCTAACCATCCACAATCTGCCCTGTGTACCACCTCTCCACCAGGGCTTTACTTTCATGCTGACCATTACTTTCTACCCATTTTAATATCTCTCATACTAGGTTGGCCTCCATATTGCTCAATTTAGGGATATTTGTGGAGCACAGGCTAACCTCATGAGTATTCCATCTCTAGGGAAGGCAAGCGAGGCTCTCGTGTTGAATTATAAAAAAAATTCTTCTAGGCAAGCTTCAATAAAGAAGGAAGGTCAAACCATTTACAGTTGCCATCAGCCTGCAAATGGCACCAGTCAATCCCCTTCCCTAGGATGACCCTATATAGATGCTGAACTATAGGAATGGTCAATTGGAACCCTAGCTAATAGGCCATCATCTAGAGACCTCGAAGGATCTTCTAGGAATTGGGATGGACCTAAGCAACAGGAACATTGTAACTCTATATCCAGGAAATGTCCATGTCTGAGAGGGGGAGTCATACCCTTTATTGAAAGGTGTCAAAATAGAACACTTATTCTACTCTTAGGATTATCTAGTCTGCTCCCTAGGTATTACTAGGGAGCATAGTCATGTAGTATTCAGGGATATGGAAAGCATCTTCAATCTTCTTCATGTCTCGAGCAGATAGAATAGATTGGAGTGCCTCCAGTCTAAGCATCTTCTTTCAGGACTTCACTCCCTCTCAATTCGGGGTCCTACTAATGGCCTTTCCCTTATTAGTTTGGAGCACTTCATGTTGCAATGAGGCCTCTCCCTCAGACTCACCAATAACACTCTCTTAGTCCGATCTAATCTATAGGGGATCAACCTCGAGCTCAACTCCACAGCATCCTCAGTAGGAAGGGTGGTTCCCTCGACCTCACACTCATCCTCTGCTGATTCACTTGGTTCAATTCTCTTCCTCTTACACAGAGGGGTCTCAGTCTCATTGTCTGACAAATAGAGGAGGAGGTCAGGAAATGGTCTCTCACTTATAAGGGTAATTTCATCCCTAATATATTCTATAGGTATAAAGGGGTTATGTTTGGGGCTGAGTTAGTACTTAGAGAAGTGGGAGATAGATCCCTCTGGGTTTTGGCTATCACTTGTATCACTCTTGGTGTATGTTCAAACAACATAAGAATAAATGAGAAAGATGAGAGAAATTCATGCCAAAGGAAAGTTACTTAATCAATGAAGAAAAATGGATATCTAACGGTGGCCGGAAAAGGAGATGTTGCTGGAAAATCACAAGAATAGGGAAGAAAAGAAGAAAATTGAAATTCCAAAAAAGAGAAACTGATGAAAAAGGCCCATTATATAGCCAAGGGGGGTTCAGAAGTTGAAGAGGTGTCATTGATTACACCATAGCTGAGTTATGCCACATGTCAGCTAGGGATAAGTGGAAGAAGATGAAGAGACATCAAACTCTCTAAAATCGGATGAAATGAATGCCAGGTGTCATCAATTGAAGTTGAACAGGATATTTTCTGCTCCCAATTCAAACATTTAGACAAGGGGTTGACCTCAGCCATAATTGCAAACAAGCTGTTTACCCTAGTCTTAGACTAAGGACTTATTGGGGGGGGACATGTGATAATTTCAACCTCTGCTAAAATGACTTCAAGCCATAGTATTGGCCTAGTAGGTGCTACGCAAGGCTTGAACCTCAAGCTCAAGTTAGGTTTCCCTTGATTGGTGGATGAGGTCTACACCTCAGCCTCTGACCGTTACTGAAAGGATAAGCTTGCCCAGATTGCATCTCCTAATACCTAGCCCATATCCCTAAAATCACAGGATCCTAATCTACTACCATATTTAGTAGGGATTTGACAGTTATCGTGAGGATATATAAGCCAACCCAAACTATGGAGAATAGGTTAATCACTATATACTCTTATTCATTATATTTTCTATTGAATTATACTTTTTTAAAGGAGATTACTGACTTAGGCATCAGAGTGCTTGCTATTAGGCATCACCCTATGTCTTTCTTTGTATTGATAGGTTAGTATTGGAGATTAGTCTTTGAGACCCCATTGAGCTCAGAGACATCAGGATCAATTAATGATCATCAAACTCCTTAATAGATATATTGGCTATAAACCCCTTTGTGCTAAAATTCAGAGCCCGCGGTCATCAATTGGCTTTTATAAGGTGACCGATCTGGAAAACAATTTATGTGTTATGAAATTTGATATCCAATCGGATTACAAACATGCTTTCTTGATGGTCCGTAGGTTGTATATGGGAGTTACCTTCAAGTCCAACCAAAAATCCCTAGCATTAACACGAAAAACTTGAATCCTTCTCCTCTAATAATGTGGGTGAGATTTCAAGGAATGCCACTTCACCTTTATCATAAAAGAGTTCTTTCAACCATAGAAAATGTGATTGGAAAGCTTATGAGGAAAGACTATCAAACGCAGGACATTCACTATGGAAAGTTTATTAGGGTTGCTATTGAAATTGACATTTCTAAGCCTCTGGTGTCAAAATTCTACATTGATAATAACCTTTAAAAAGTGGAACATGAGAGAATTCCTCTTATCTATTATGATTGTGGATTTATGAGACATACCTCCTCAAACTATCCTAAGAAGCACAAGCATGCTCAACAAGAGAATCTAGCGACTAGTAGGGATAATAACATCTAGCCGCTCCTAATGAAACTCTTCCTCCATATAATGATCCTAGACATAAAAAGTATGAATATGAAAGCTTTGGGGATTGGATGCACGCACCAATCATGAAAAGGAATCAAAATAGGAAAAAGTTTAATAAAAAAAATAGAGAATAATGATGTTATTAAATCTGTTGCTAATTGGTTTGTTGCTTTGGTAGGTGGTGAGAAAGATGAGGATAACAATACGGTTAATAAGGAAAACATCAATCCTAATCAAGCTCCTAGTAATGAACAAATGAATGAAAATGTTCTGTAGCTCAAAACCAATCCTTTTTTCAAATAACTTTCAACAATCAATAACAAAATCATTCCTCATAATGCTAATGAAGGAATCAATATTTTGAAACATCCCATAAAGGATGGTACCAAAGCTCCTCCTAAATCAGTATCTCAAGGTAATGTTGGGACTTCCAAAACTAGCAACAATACCCCTTCAAAGGAAAAAAAATATTCCCACATATTGCCAAAAGTAGGAGCAAGACAAGCCCTCTTCCAATACCAATCTTGTCTCAAAATTAGACCCTCTCAAGCATTCAACAATTGAGATTGGGAACAAAGATTAGATTATCAAAGGACCCAAGTCCCAAAGCTCTACTAGCAGCACCCTAGCAAGATCAATTCCTAAAACTAAAAAACCATTTGACCTAGGTAAATGTAATGGGTTGAAGTTAAATAAAAATGTCAGTTTTGTTAGGAGTGACCTAGGAGATTCTAAATCATCTGAAAACCTTATAATAATATTCACCATGCTGAGAATGAGGAGATGCAACAATTAGCTTTGGCCTTTGATATTGAAGGGAGTGATCAGTTTGAGGAGGAGACTGAGGATCCATTCATGACGGATTAATGTTGCTCTTTTTCTTTCTTACTCCATCTTTGTATGGATTTAGTTCTTATATCTTAGAATTGCCAAGGGACTGGAAAAAAGAACTTTGCTACCACTATTAAAGCTATGGTTGATCATACCAAATGCAAATTTCTAATTCTTATGGAGCGTAGAATCAACTGTATCCGGGCTAATGAATTTATTCACAAAATTGGTTTTAACTGCTCTCACAAAATTGAATCTATTAG
>CAOJBK010142573.1:0-19247 GCA_948294925.1 Codiaeum variegatum
AATTTGTATCAAGAAAGATACGGACCTGGATCAGAGTGGTTCAACACCAACTAGGATTTCGAGCCCCACATCAAGCTAGTTCGACATCAACTAAGGGTTCGGAGGTTAGACCAAGCTCAGCAAGCCTGCAATCACTCCCCAAACCCTGCAAACCTCCACAGACATGGCACATCAGCCTTTAGGGCTCGCCATCAACCTATGTGATTCGATCATTTGACAAAGACAAATCAATCAACAACCCCTTCAATCACATCACAGTCTTATCATGTACATGCAACCTGTCTACAGTTGACACGTATCCTACATGCACAAATCATACAGATACATGTTCCAGTTACGGAAGCTCAGCCGTATAAATACAACCTCAAACACCTCATGCAAGTATGCTCAAAGCTCCACTAAAATGGGCTAGAGACACAATCACAGTTCCATTCTTGAGAGCATTAACTAAGTTACTTTACAGAGACTTATTTGACTGTCGGAAAGTTATCGTCAGACACAACGTCTGGCACCCCTAATCTGCTCTTTGTCTTGCAGGTTGGCACGTTTAGACTAGAGAAGTTCAATTCCAATAGCGTGACAAATGACAACCCATCAAAGAACAAGAAGAAAATTCCACCTGTTTTTTGAGAAAAAAATTTCACCTTTTTCCAACTGTAGATTATGAAGTTGATTATTCAACACGGTTTTGAGAGCACCATTAGTACAGTTTACTATGTCCCGCATGCTTTTTTAGTTTGGTGGAAAGCATGGAGAAAAAAAACTAAAAACTTTAATCAAGTAAGAACTATCAACCTCTTGAAACTGCATTAAAAAAAAGAACTTTATTTTCCTGTAAAAGTCATTCTTTATCAGAAGAATTAGTTGTCGGCAGAGAGAGCCGTTCTGAAAAGAAAATTCAAAATCTATATTCAATTTAATCAAACAGGTCCAGAATTCACACAGCTTTTGCATTAAATTCCCAAATTATTAACTCGGAAAGTATTGAAATTAGACCTAGTTTTGCTTACAATTAACACAAATTAAACTAACAGAGATCGAAAATAATCAAAATCTGAACATATCCAATTTGAAGAATCTCAAGAAAATGCTTATTATTGAAGAATCTTCCCGCATTGTGCCAAATTGGATTCCTTTGCATCTTCGACCGCACAAACATTTCTGTGCTGCAATTTCTTCCATTTTTTCTTAACTTCGAGGTGCAAAACGAAAACGATGCCGTTTCTTAAACTCAAAGTTATTGTTTAACTGGTAAAAAGTGATGGGCGTTTTTTGTTTTGGGTTTGATTGGTCTGTACAATCTAACCCTTTTTGGTATCGGTCCAGAATTTTTAAAGTTTGAAGATCGAAAATCGGGCAGAAAAATACTGGTCCAAATCTCAGATCAGACCGAACTTATTATAAAAAGAAATTCATTTTTTTATAGAAAATTAATTCCAGTCCGGATTTTTTTCAAATTTGGACTGAATTGGATAGCAATTTAAAAAATTAAATATCTAAATCCGAAGATCAAAACGAATAATAACTGGTCCGGTCAAGTCCAATTTTCTGGTCCGATCCAAATTCTAAACACCCTAATTTTTTGTATTATCTTCTTATATTTCATATTTTTTTAAAAAAAATGAAAATAAAATTTTCTTATTTTTTACTTTTTTTTTTGTTTTCTAACCTTTTTTTATATAAACATAAAATAATTTTTTAAATAATATTTTTTAGTATTTTTATTCTTAAAGCTTTTCACTGACCCCTTCATTTTAATGTTGAATCTCAAAAGTTTCAAAAAGATAATAGATTTACATGGAGATTCAAAAATACAAGTCTTAGAAAATTATGAGAGTCCAGAAAAAATGAATGCCAAGCACCATCTCTCAATTCTCAAAGTTGCTGGCTACTTGAGATAATTACCAACACTCTGAATCATTCTGCACATTGAAAAGTTCCAATAACTCGTAGTTTTCAGATGATGCAACACTGGCATTGAACTAGATGAAATAAGTTATTTGCCTGCACAAGAAATTTAGACCAGTTAAACAGTGAAGGAACCAGAAAATTTATGTTTGAATGGCCAATTTCTAAATGGTGCTAAGTACAATATTATAACTAACTTTTTGGTATCTTGAAAGTGAGGGGCTGTGGCCATCGCGTAGGGAGGGCATTTCTCAGCTAGTCAAGGGCTAATGAATGAACAGCTTATCATTCCCACCCTGGTAGTACAAAAAAAAGCCAGTCCCCGGTAGTTCTGTTATTGCAGTTAAATGAAGCTAAATTTCAGCCAAAATAAACACTTATTTCCTCTCTGTGCTCACTTATTTGTAACAGAAGTGAATCATCTAAAGAGGGAATAATGGGACAAACCTCCAAATGAATAGGTTTTAAACATGGAACAACTGACTGAAACTTTGAAATTTACACGCATTGCTCCTTTTGCCATTGTGAACATCACAAAAATCCATCAATTGAATTCTCAGGCTCTACAATATTTCATGATCTTGAAGCCTTGCATCTTTTCGATAATATGGTTCACGATCGCCGCGAGTGGAGAAAACGAATCCATATAGCCGACCCATTAACTTGAGATTAAGACTTTGTTGAGTTGAGTACAATATTTCATGAAGTAAACCTGCAATCCAATTTAGAAAGCCAATAATATAACAACCAGACCAGTAGCATCATCATAGATTTGATGTGCATGCTAAAATGCAAATTGTTAATAGCCTGGTGACCAAAAGATTCAAAACTCCCTAATACGTGAAAGCTCGAAAATAATTGAATCATTGACACAAAGATTCAGTGCCAGTAAACCAACATCATAAAGGAAAACATAAGCTAACTATCATTAAACATCTATATATTCACTACTGTGATGAGAACTAGCAACACATGAAATAAATATATATATCGAGACAAGAAATGAATTCAAGAAAATGAAGTTTCCTATAAATCTAAATACACAATCAGTTTATTAATCAAATGGCAAAAACCCAGAAGCCAAAATAAACTATAGCTAAGACTAGGGGACAAGGAAACATAACCAATGTTAAGTAACAGCAGTTTTGTCACATTTCCTTCAGAAAGAAGATGTAATATACAGCAGAATGAAAGTGATCACAATTTTTTCTTTTTCTTGGGTTAAAAGTGTTGCGTACCAGAAGTACAATATAAGTTGGAAGTCAGATAACAAGAAAAAGAGTAATACCTTGTATGTGGATGCCTTGATTGGTTCTATAATCATCATTTCAAGCATATTTGTATGTAAGAGTTTCATTAATAGATTACAAGGGTATATTGGCAATGAAGTGCCAATAGTCTCCTTTCTCTTTTGTGCAATTTTTCTTCATAAGGGGGCAATTTACAATATGTAAATCTCCAAGTGTGGCAGGAAGGCCATTATTTGGCAAGGATGGCAGCTTCGAGCAAATAGAAATCCATAATTCACGAAGAAGGACGAGTTTATGAATGCTCCTAGATATGGATTTCAGGTTTCTAATTCCATCTATTTGAAGAATGAGTAAGGAAGATGGACACAGCTGGCCCTCTTAGTCTGGCAAGGACTCTATATCTGTACTTGGACTTGCAGCGATGATTGTCAAATGTGTAAGAAAGGTGAGTCTTTTGAGTCTCCACTCCAAAATTGGATGTTTCATGTTCTCACAGTTCTGAATTACGAGTTTAATTAGGTTTGGGGGTAGACCCCCATCTTGAAAAGACCCCAAACCTCCACAATCATATATCTCAAAATATAAAAGAGATCTGAGATTTTGCATTTGATAGGGTAGCAATCTTAAATTCTCAGAGTCTCGTATGGTCAATGAGGCAAGATTGGGGATGCTAAATCCTTTTTCTAGAAAAGACTCTAACATGGGACAGTTGCATAATTCTAACTCAGTGAGATGCACAAACTTGTCATGGAGTGACTCTGATAGTTGTGTTCTCCAATTGCAAAGTTCGACACTCCTGACAGAATAAGGAAAGTCACAAGCTGAAATTGGTGTAAGAGATGTGACAAATTAAAAGAGAATTTCTAAAAAAATATTCTGTTTTATTACTCTATAGAGAATTACAAAATATAGGCATTTAAAAATAATCAAATCCCTTAATCTTAGGGTCTAATATAGTAACCAAATCAAATCCCTTAATCTTAGGGTCTAATATAGTAACCAAATCAAATCCCTTAATTCTAGGCCTAGTATAGGAAGAAATAGAATAGAATATACAATAATATACAACTATAATTACAGGCAGAATATATACAATAAAGAAAATCTTAGATAGAAAGGAAATCAAGAGATACACAACTATGAGAAAAAACTAAAAAGGAAAGAAGAATATATTGACATCCCCTCAAATTGATGAGGGCAAGTCTATCAACATCAATTTGCTACTTACAAACTTGTGTCATTGCTGCGTCAAAGCTTTTGTAAAAACATAAGCTATTTGAAGATTAGTAGTAAGATGAGGAAGAGTGATAATTCCTCGAGTAAAGACCTCTCTAATGTAATAACAGTCCACCTTTAAGTGCTTTATGCATTTATGATATACTGGATTCTCAGCTACTTGAATGGCACTAGTATTATCACCATAAAGTGGAGTTGGATCAGTTTGAGGAAATCCAAGCTCACAAATAAGGCCACGTAATCACACAATTTCAGAACAAGATGCATACATGGCTCTATACTCAGCCTCCGTGTAGGATTTGGAGACAGAATCTTGCTTCTTACACTTCCAAGAAATCAAGGCACCTCCAAGAAAAATACACCAGCCTGTTGTAGACTTCCTGGTATCTAGGCATCCAACCTAATCTGCATCACTATATGTGGTCAACTGAAGAGCAATTCTTGAAGGAAAAAACAACCAACAAGTAGGTAACCCAATTAAGTATCGAATAATGCGACGAACTGCTACAAGATGAAGATGTCTAAGTGACTGCATAAATTTGCTAACTATATGGACAACATATGAGATATCAGTCCTTGTAATTGTTAGGTAGATAAGACTACCAACAAGCTGCCTATATTAAAAAAGGATCAGTCAAAAGCTCACTTTTATCTTTTCGATATTTCACATTCACCTCCATTGGCGTATCAACAGCAGTAGCATCCTTTAAACTTGCAAACTCAAAGAGATTTTGGATATATTTATGCTGATTTAAGAACAAACCATGATCTCGAGAGTGAACTTCTAACCCTGAAAAGTAGGTGAGATTCCCAAGATCCGTCATTTGAAAAGCACTATGCAACATCTTTTGAAGTTTAGTGATCAGCCTCTTGTCATTACCAGTGATGATAATATCAGCAACATAGACTAAGAGAAAAATCATACTAGTGGTTGTTTTATGAAAGAAGAGAGATGAATCATATTAACTTTGTGTGAAAGAGAAGTTGAGAAGAGTGTTGTGAAACTTCTCAAACCAGGCTCTAGGGGACTGCTTCAACCCATATAAAGAACGCCTTAGCTTGCAAACTTCATTAGGAGCAATTATTGACATACCGAGTGGGAGTTTCATGTAAATCTCTTCTTTAAGGTCCCCATTCAAGAAGGCATTTTTTACATCCATTTGATGTAAAGGCCAAGATTTAGAGGATGCAATAGGAAGAATGGTTCTTACTGTGGTCATCTTAGCAACTGGTGTGAATGTTTCTTCATAGTCGAGCCCATATTCTTATTTATTGTCAAGAGCAACCAATCATGCTTAATACCAATCTAAAGATCCATAAGACTTCAATTTCACAGTATAGACCCACTTATTACCAATTGGCTTAATATTTGAAGGGCAAGAAACAATGTCCAAAGTATGGTTTTCCTCAAGTGCTTGAAGTTCTGCTTCCATTGCTTGTCGCCAACACTCGTGTTCCATAGCTTGTTTATAACAAATAGGAATAGAAATAGAAGAGAGTTGTAGACATAGCAACAGGAGTTGAAAAACCATACCTATCAAGAGGTTTGTGAGTTCTAGAGCTTCTTCGGGGAGAAGGCGGATCATTTGAAATATGTAAAACAGGATCAGATGTTTTAGGAAGATTTGGAGGAACCTCAGTGGAACTTATAGCAAGATTAGCTATGGGAGAGGTGCATCTATGATAAACATAGTCAGGTTTAAATCTTTGTATTGGTGTTGGTGACTCATGAAATTGTGGTAAAACAGACAGAGAAAGGAATTCTGAAGTCTTTGGTGTACTAAAGAAGGGCTGATTTTCAAAAAAAAAAAATCACATTCCTAGAGACACGAATTTGACGGATAAAAGGATCATAGCAAAGACGCCTTTTTGGGTTGTAGCATATCCTAAGAAAGCACACTTAACCGATTGGGCAGTAAGTTTATTTCTCTTATGTGCAAGAAGGTGAACAAAACAAATACATCCAAAAATATGAAGATTGGAATAATTCGTTGCATTCCCAAATAACCTAAAGTAGGGAGAATCATTGTTCAAATTGGGAGATGATAATCTATTAATCAAATAAACAACAATAGATAAAGCTTCACACCAAAAACGAGAAGGGACAAAAGATTCAATTAGAAGAGTTCGAGCAACAGCAAGAAGATGAAGATTCTTTCTTTCAGCCACATCGTTTTGTTGTGGCATGAAAGGACAAGAACGTTGTGAAATGATCCCATGACTTTGAAGAAAAAATTGAAATTCATTTGACATATATTCCCCACCCGAATCAGTTTGCAATATTTTGATTTTGGTAGAAAACTGTGTTTCAATGAAAGCAAGGAAGATTTTAAACACGGAGAAAACTTCACTTTTAGACCGAAGAAAATATACCCAAGTAAAACGAGTGAAATCATCAATAAAAGTAACGAAATATTTGTATTGTTCATGAGAAATTACTGGTGCAATTCCCCATACATCTGTATGGACAATTTCAAAAGGTTTGGTGGTGCGGGTTTTATGCAATGGAAGAGGAAGCGTTTTGCTTTTACCAAGTTTGCAAGATGCACAATTAACACTATCATTATTAAAAAAAAAAAAAAACAAAATTTTTATTCCCAAGTAAACTAGATTTAAGCAAGCCTCGAAGTACATGAGAATTAGGATGTCTTAAACGCTTATGCCACACCTGGTTATCATTTTGAACAACATTATAAGAAATATAATTTGACACCTGAGAGGGAGATAAAAGCAAAGGAAAGGACGTCCCACTTTAGATCCCTTTTCAATCATCTTCCCAGACACTTGATCCTGCATAAAACAACCAAAATTTGAAAATTGAATAGTACATTGTTTTCAACTAATTGACCGACAGACATAAGATTATGTGACAACTTAGGAGACACGAAAACAGTATTTAAAAAGGGTGAAATATCACCAACAACTGTTATAGGTAAGGAATTATCATCGGCAGTTTAAATCTGAAGATCTCTTTTATATTTTTGAACATTATTTAGAGGTAAGGCAGTATTGGTCATGTGATTGGGAGTACCAGAATCAAAATACCAAGGTTTAGGGGAAGAATTTTTGTTTCTTGAAATGCGTAAAGCAAAAAAGGCAGAAACTATAATTTGTTGGACCAATTCAAGAGTAATTGAAAACTAACCAGGACTAGGAACATTTGAGGAACCAACCAAGACATTGTAGGCAGTTTCAGATTTCTTTAGAGGTCGGATGGAACATTCTTTGAAGATATGCCCTATTTTCTTACAATAATTGCAGAATTTCTTAGTACAATTTGTGGCAATGTGCCTAAATCCTTTGCAACTATAGCATTGGACATTAGTCATATCTCTGCCGCCTTTAGACTTCCCTTGAGTAGCGTAGGCAACAGGAATTGGAGTAGAATTTTGAGCTTTCTACTCCATGACAGCCTGTGTAATGAGCCGTTGTTTTTCCCTAAGAAGCTCTCTTATACAAATATCCAATAAAGGAACTGGATCTCTGTTCATCAGGTTAGACTTGATTGCTTCAAACTCCCCCCTTAACTTCATTAAAAATTGGTCATGCTTGCTAGTCTCATGTAAATTCTGGAAAGCACTGAGTCCTTCAGGGGGACACTAGCATACACGATATCAGTGTATTCAGCCCAAAGATTCTCAAAGGAAGAATAAAACTCTTAGATAGTCATACTCCCTTGACTGAGTTGACCTAACTCGAGTTCCAATTGAAATCTGCGTGCTATGTTGTTTTGGTTGTAAACTTTCTTCAAGTAACCCCACATTTCTCTAGAGGTCTTATAAGGCTTGAGATTAAGAAGTATAGAGTGTTTCACACTTCCAAGGATCCAAGACATAATCTGAGCATTTTTCACCTCCAATTTCACATATTTCTCCTTCTCCTTCTCAAGATCAGGTGTTGGATCTGTCCCATCAATATGACCCCATAATTCCTTTCTCTTGACAAAGATCTTAAATTGGAATGCCCATGCATAATAGTTTTTGTCATTAAATCGAACAAGAAAATGTTCAGATCGTTCTAAAGACATGATTGGACAAGAAACAAGAACTAAGAAATCATATCCAAGAAAACACGATCGAAGAACACAAAACAAAGAACAAAACACTAAGATCTCAAACCTAGATAAGGAACCAGACATAAGATGAAATGATTTCAGAATTTTGGCTCCGATACCATGACAAATTAAAAGAGAATTTCTAAAAAAATGTTCTGTTTTATTTCTCAGTAGAGAATTACAATATATAGGCATTTAAGAATAATCAAATCCCTTAATCTTAGGATCTAATATAGTAACCAAATCAAATCCTTTAATCTTAGGCTTAGTATAGGAAGAAATACATTAGTATATACAGTAATATACAGATGTAATTACAGGCAGAATATATACAATAAAGAAAACCTTAGATAAAGAGGAAATCAATGGATAAACAACTATGAAAAAAAAAACTAAAAAGGAAAGAAGAATATATTGACAAGATGGACAATATTTGATGGACAAAGTCTCAAGACGAAGTATCTCATAGATAGCATTACTATCACACATAATCCCCCCAAGTAGAGAATATAATGACTTCCAATATTCAATTTCAATATTTTTGAGACTGCAAGGCAACCTTAATGCAGGAAATGACTCAAATTTTAGGCAACCAAAGATCATCAAATCTCTAAGAGATGTTAGGCTAAGCATCCCTTTCAACAGATTCTCCACAATTGTATATTCTTAGTATTTAAAGTTGCAAGGCAAAAGCCCTCCACCTCCTTCTACCAATCACACAAGCTCCTTACAATAATTGATTTCTAAATGGTTCAAACAAGCAAGTTTCTCTAAATTAGCTGAATGATCCCACAAGTACATCAGTTGATCACAACCTAAGAAGCACGGACTCGGGTACGGGTGCGTGAAACGACATTTTCTAAAAAAATGAGACACGTGTGCAGCGGAGACACGGCAAATTATATATATATATATATATATATATTGTAATCAAAATTTTAAAAGATATAAATTATAAATAGAATTAATAGTTTATCAACTCATATAATTAAAATAACTGCAACTAATTGAAAAAAAGAAGAACATAGAAAGGTAGAGATCAAAAGAAAGAGATTGATGAGAATTTCATTTTGAAGAAAAAAATATTGAGATAGAGAAATTCTAAGATTTCCTTTTTTTTTTTGTAACATTTTAAGACTTTTTAAGAGTTTTTTACAAAAAAAAATCTAATTTTTTTAAAAATCTCATATCCTCGCATGCTCCGGTCGTGTCCCCGCAGTGTACTCATATTAAAAAAAAAAAGAGGACATATTTATCGTGTCCATGTCCCCGGAATGTCCAACACGCATACGCCAACCTTGTGTCCGTGCTTCATAGATCACAACAATAAATATCCAGATACTAAAGTTCCACCAATGTCTTTGCAACCACTTCACTTAAACTTGCAAGTCCTGAAATTTTCTCAAGTTTTAAGGCTGTGAGGAGATCAGATCAGGCACACTTCTGAGGATCATCTCTGGACATTCTGCAACATTCAGTATTTTAAGAGAAGGAAAGCAGCTAGGCAGTTTCTCAAACAACTTAGGACAATTACTTATTGAGAGCTCATACAATTTAGGAAAAATTCTTGCAATTTCTACTTCGTCACCATCAGACCAAGTCCATTGCTTCCATTCCAGCATATTCTCAACTTCTAGAGTCTCCAGAGCTGGGAAAGACACAATAACAGATGAACTCCCCCCATAAAATTCAACACCCACTTCTTTCACTTTGCCTAAGCCCTGTATGCGCAGCTTTCTGAGTTTGGGCAGTCCCCCAAGTGATGGCAGAACTGTAATATTCTGACAATCACAAGCTCTATATCCACCATATTTGTGAATGTGGAATCTCCTATCCACAATGGGAATTTCTTACCACCATAAAACTTAACTGAAAACTTTGCCAAATTTGGATGAGGTTGTAGCAAGTTTATGAGTACCCATTCATCCTCTACACTTTCAGAATCATTAAAATTATCAGTCCATACCATAGCCAATTCTTCAAGACCTTCCTTCTTCTTTATATCAGCAAATTATGCATCTTGAAAGTTTACAACATTTTGTAGACCTTCGATATGAAGCTTACCTTGAAGATCAGGGAAGTTCATCAGTTCTACTATCCCAATGCCATTGCCTTTCCCCATGATAAACTTAAACAATGTCCGGAGGTTTGTCAAATTCGCTATCTCAATCGGCATCTGTTGCAAAGCATCTGTACCACTAAGATCAAGGTGCATCAAATTTACTAAGTTGCCAATGCCTATGGGCAACTCAATGAGCTCCCAACACATGTTTGAATTTAGTGTTTGTAAGTTGCAAAGATTACTCAATGAGTTGGGCAATCTTTTAATATTAGTGTAAGACAAGTCAAGAAACCGTAAATGCTTCGGAGCTCAAATTGAACTTGGCAACTCCTACAACCGATACCCAACTAGTGAGAGCTCCCTTAAATGTTTCAATTTTAGCACCAAGTCACGAACCACTTTAATAGCTATATAATTATATTGCCATGTAGAATGGGATAATGCTAAGAATGTTCGTAAATTGCTCATCTTATAAAAGGCTTCAAAGCGTTGATGGATGTCACGGGACTGAGGAGAAAACATTGAATGGCGAACCTTTGTGAATGATTAATTGCCCTTCAACTTATCATCCAAATTAAGGCATACTTCTCCACTAACAGATTGAGCCAAGTCATGGATAATGATGCGTGTGGTCTTTAGCCAACGCTGGGTTTGAACTGCTCTGGTCGAGCTTGGACTAACCTGCACAGAAAGGAAATGGTCAGAGGTGGCCGGACGTTGTGTCCGGCGATAACTCTCCGACGCTCAAGTTAATGAAAGGGTTGGAACTCAAATGGAACTATATGTGTGTTGTGAGTTTGTGAGGATAGATTTGCATTACCTCGTTAGAGTAGCTGAGGTCTGTATTTATAGGGTGAAAATCTTGTAGTTGAGGCACGTGTCCGTATGATCTGGTCATGTGGGACACGTGTCGGTTGTAGGAAGCTTGCATGTGCGTGGTGTGACTATGATGTGACTGGAGGGTTATTGGTTGACCTGTCTTATCAAAAGGTCGAACCCGAAGGCTGTTGAGCGAGCCCTATGGGCTGATATGATTGGCCTGTGGGGATTCGAGGGTTCGGGGTGTGACTGCAGGCTCGCCGTGCTCGGTTTGACCCCCGAACCCTTGTCGATGTCGAATCAGCTTGCGTGGTGCCCAAACCCTTTGTTCGTGTCGAACCTCTCTGATCAAGGTTCGTATCAGATAAGGTCATGCATCACATATCGAGATCTGTTCGTCATAGATTGTTGGAAGTAAGATCTCGAAAATAAAGCGTGAAAATAGTTATGACCCAAGTCTTTCATCTGCTTGATTTCCTCCAAATGTCGTAGAAATCCCTCGGCCATCCATTGCAAAACCAAAGTGCTCTCATCAATGTCATAATCATATGGAAAAATGGCACAATAAGCAAAGCATCATTTCAAATGAGAAGGAAGTTGGTGGTAGCTCAACCTCAATGCTGGAAGAATGCCACTTTTCTCCTCCCAAATGGCACCGTTCAGCACATTTCCCCATGCTCTAGGATTCAGTTGACCTCGTAGCAAAACTCCTATGGCTTTAGCTGCCAAAGGCAAACCTTGACACCTTTTAACAATTTTTTCGCCAATTTCTTTGAGATCCAAGTGCTCATCAAATTTTGTTGCTCCTAAAGCATGTTGAGCAAGCACAGAGAGGCAATCATAGTACTTCAATTCTTTAAGAAGATAACCTCCAACAGTACCCATCATTTGTGAAGCATTCTGATTACGAGTCGTAACAATAATTATGCTCCCAATTGCTCCATATTCAAATGGTTGCAAAAGGCACTCTAATCTTCATACTTTTCATTCCAAACATCATCTAGGACAACTAAAAATTTCTTCTCAATGAGGACTCCCTTTTAATTTCACTTGAAATAGATTCAAATCTTTGTCACCAAATGACTGGAGAATTGCCTTGAAAATTCTGATAATGTCAAAATCATCATGACTAACTGAAATCCAAGTTGTCAAATCAAACTTCTTCCCACCAAATTTAAATATAATCTGATTAAGAGTTTTCTTTCCAACGCCTCCCATTCCCGCTATAGGAATTACAAAGAATGTTCCATTAGTTGATTCAACATTCAATAGTTCAAGAATCGCCTCCTTATCTTCTTCCCTCTCATAAACCAAAGAGATCATGGGAACTCTTCCACTAACTCTGCTAGTTCCCCCTTTACCAGCCACCCTCAAATCCAAATTATTTTTTTGCGAGGTGATCTCCTCTAATCGAGCACTAATCTCCTTGATCTTGCAAATCAACTCGTTATTGAACTTGAAAGCATTTCGATTCAGCCCCTGGAGAAGCTTTTGCACCTTACTTCTACAAGCCAGACGTGATGATTTAAAGTTGCGATGTTTAACCTCAAAGTCAAATTCATCAAGAATCTCCTCCACATCATAAGCCAAATCCCTGAGTTGGCTTAACCACATCTCTACAGTCCTATTTGTCCTGTGCTTCTCCTCTGCATCTTCAAGCACTCCATAAATTCTCTGCAGCATCTCCTTCCACTTGTTGAGTTCAGTCAGCACCTCCCCTTCAGGGATGTACTTGATAAAGTTCCGGAGGGCCAACTGGTTAAGCATCGCCTCAAACGTAGGAGCTAGAAGAGCACCTCCAATAGCAGTTGCAATCTCCATCGCAGAGAATGATCAAAATTCCAGCAAGAAAGAAATCAGTGTTGAAGAATAAACAAGTGAACAAAGTTATTTCAGAAAATAAGAAGAAACTTATTTTATTTCTCCTTTTTTTCAGGAAAATATTTAATGTGAGCATGTGCAACTGCCACTTGCTTATAATTCACAGCTTTGAAAAAATTGTATGGTGTGGGACAGCTAACTGGTTGGAGATTGAAGATAATATCTAAAATGGTCAAAAAGAGTGGCTAAAGCAAACCTTTTTTATTAGCAGAACCAATTGCCAGCAGATAGAGCCGTTCTGAAAGAGGACAAATAATATTATATCATAGTCATAGATATTAAAAAAAAAAAAAGCAAAACACAACTGTATTTTATTTGGATAAAACCATAAATTTAATGTCTCAAATTTTCAATTTTATCTAAAATAATGTATCAATTTTTTTTTATTTCAAATCAGTATTTCAACTATTTTAATTGATTCTAATTCAGTGATTTTAATCGATTTATTAACAATTAATAGTGACAAATCATATCTAATTACTTAATTATTTCTCAAATTTAATTATTTAATTAAATATTAAAAGAATATATTAATTTTTTAATATTATTTAACTATGATTTAATATGTTACATTATCATTTTTGGACTCATAAAATCACTCTGAAAATGAATAAATCGATCAAAAATATTAAATTAGAATCATTTAAATTAATTGAGACACAGATTAAAAAAAAAAAATTAAGATACTATTTTAGTCAAAATTGAAAAGTTGAGACATTAAATTTATAGGTTTACCTTTTATTTTAACAGGTTGAATCACTGTCACACTAAATCCCCAAAATATTAACTCGAAAGTACTGAAAACTAAACTTTTTTTTTCACAGCATACACAGATTCAATTAAAGAGATTGAAAATAATCAAAATTTGAACAGATCGATCCATCATCCCTCAGTGAAGCATAAACAGAACCGAAAAGGCAAATAAATAAATAAAGATCAATGGCAAAAAAAAACAGAAGTGGGATCTTTCAACGAATTAAGAGAGAATTTACCAAAAGAGAATGTTTCATATTGAAGAATCTTCCCACATCGTGCAAAATTGGCTTCCTCTGGGCCTTTGATTCGACTGCAAGAACACTCTAAGCTGCAATTTCTTCCATTTTTTTTACTGAATTTGTATGAGCATTATGAATAGACTTCTTTTTCTTTTGGCTTGAGTGAGCTTCTAACCCAATTACTTAATTTTCAACAATTGGAAACAGAAAGTGTTTATGCTTTAACAATCTAATCTTTGTCATGGTTTGAACAAATTCTGGAGAAGTACAAGAATTGGATTAGACACTGGTTACTGATTACATTTTTTTAAGAGAAGAAGCTGCTTATAACATGGAAAACAATAGACATACAATTTGAATGTTTAAATCTCAAACTTCAGAAAAAACTTGAAAGGACAGAAAACTAAACCTAATTCTGTTTACAATCAACACAAATTAAACTAACAGAGACCAAAATTATCAAACCTGAGTAAATTGATGCTGTGGAAGCGCAAACAGAACATAAAGAAACCACTGGAATAAATCAACGAATTAAGAGAGAAATTACTTGCAGAAAATAAAAAGTATCAATCTCAAGAAAATGCTCAATGTTCAAGAATCTTCCCTCATCGCGCCAATTGGCTTCCTTGGCATCTATTCTCTGAATTTCGACGAACAATGCGAAAACGACGCCGTATTGAACGCAGAGGTTATTGTTTAATTGGACAAAGTGGGGGCCTTTATTGTTATGGGCTTGAGTGGGCTTTAAAAGCTGTCGGATCTAGTGCTTATCCAAATGACAAGCCGTTTTCTTATTTTTGTGTGTTTTGCTTCGCAAATGTATTGTGTCGTTTAATGAAACGGTATCCTTCCTTTTTTTCATCTCCATTTTTCTCTCTCTGTTGATTTTTACACAGCCTATCGTTTTGAGCCAATAGCTACAGACAGGAAGAAAATGAGTCCCACACCAGCTGGGAACCGGACGCCGGCGGCGAGGAAGAGAAGCCGGAGTAGTCAGACAACAATCCAGTTTCTGGAATATGACATCCTCTGTATCATATTCTCATTTCTTGACCTTTTCGACCTCGTTCGTTGTTCTGCTGTCTGCAAATCATGGTGATTCTGTTTATTCTCACCGTCTCTTTTCTCTAATATTTTTGTATAGATTAGGTAATTTAATTGTTCATTTCGATTCTTTTCAATAGGAATGCGATCATCACAAGATCAAAGTTACTGCAAGTGCTTTATTTGAAGCAAGAGAAAGAGAATTATGGTAGAATTTCAAATAGGGCTAGCGGGTTGGAGAAGTCTTTAAGTATGTATATTGAGGAGCTAGCTATGGAGCATCATAAACAAGCTTTAGTTGAACCTTCTTCTATTGATATTCATCAATGGAAAGGCCATTCACTTAGGTAATTGTTAAAATTCTCCTTTTTTCCTCTTCATTCTCTTGTATTTTGATTTTTAGCTTGCTGTGAGGTGAGCATAGTTTCATTTTTATATTTCAATTCTATGGATAAATGTATTATATATTGTTATGGAAAGGTCATGAAAGATTTGATTTCTTTTGTGGGTCTGTGTATGCTGTTTGTCTATGTTATTCTCTAATTTTGCTTTATGTTAGGGTTAATCAGTGCCGAATGAAGATGGGCTTGCTTCTTACTGGTGTGGGCGACAAGGTATACTCCCTTTTAACTAAATATATGATAGAATGAATGGCATTTGCTGTTTATCCTCTGATTGAGTTAGATTCTATGTGAGCTGCTAGTCGACTATATAGTTGTTCTGTTTGATTTCTTGGATGGAGGAGTAGATATGGTGGTCTCATTGGAGCGATTAATTTCTGATAAGTTATGAATTAACAAATTCATATATGGATTTGGTGGATTGGTAGATAGAAATTAAAGAAGGATTAGTAATGTCCTGATAGATTTCACAACTTTTTATATCCTTCCACATTCTGATAATTTTAGTTTGGTAATGAACCTGTTCACACAACATATGAAGCTTCATACCAATAAAAGTTGTCTTAAGCACTCGTCGGCTATATGGTACTAGAAGTTGAACTTGTTTTGATGTGATTACTTTTATGGCATGTCTCTGTTGTTTTCATAATTTAAGAACATGATATATATTGTATGACTCAATTCTGCTGACTTTTGCATAGTTGTGATGATAGGTTATGCGTCTGTGGTCACTAGGAAATTACAATTGTGTGGAAGAATATTCAGTCCCAGATGCAAGCCCCTTAGTTGATTTTGATTTCGATGAAAGCAAGGTAACTTGCAGAAATATGTCAATATTTTGAATTAGTTCATGTTGAGGGGCCTTGACTCATCTCTTTTTCCCAATTGTTTAATATATGTCCTTGTAGATTGTTGGTTTGGTTGGAACACGACTATGCTTATGGAGACGAAATGGGAAGATGAGTACATTTCCCACTCGTGAAGGCACGTTTGCAAAGGGCTTATGCATGCGGTAAACAAGCAAATCTTCTTATTTTACTCTACTTTCTTTGATTTCACAGTAAATTTTTTTAAGAATTCAACTTTGTGCAAGGTTGTGTGGCTTTCTTTTCAGTCATACTAATTTGATCTATTTTCTCCTAAGTTACTTTGATCCAGAAGCTGTTGTTGGATGTGAAGATGGGACAGCTCGTGTTTTTGATATGTACAGTAGGACATGTTCTAAAATCATTAGGTATGTATATTGCAATTGTGACTTTAATTCATTTTTTCATCTTTCCTCTTCAGCAATGCATGAAATTGAAAATAAGTAAATTTATTTTTCAAAAGTAAAAGCTATAATATTTAAGTGAGCATACAACAGAAAACAATTAGGTACTGTTTGGTATGATGTATTGGAATGCAATTCAACATATATATTAGAAGTGCATTTGATTATATTGCATTGCATTTTATTGCATCATACCAAAATGACCCTTAAATCTTTGTAATGATAGTAAAGTCTTTCAATTTCTGGCGAAGTGCCTGAATTGGATAAGACTGGCTGGTGAATGCATTTTTAATAAAAAGAACCTGCCTGTAACATGGGCAACAGTAGACCATATATGTATTAATGTATTCTGTTGCTATGTTTTAACGCTGCTTCTTGCTTATGCACAAAGTTCTTTTCCTAATGGATCCCATGTCGGTGTTTCCATCTCCGAAATGCAGGATGCATCCAGAGCCTGTGACTTGCTTGTCATTGGGTGATGATCAGTTAATTCTTAGTGGTTCTTCACTAGGGAGGATTATGGTATCTGGTTATTCATCTGATAAGTGTATTGCTACACTGAGACCCACTGATTCTACAGGTTTCACTGCTTTCTCACCCTATCAAGCATCAAATTGACTATGATTATAGTTGTATTCTGGTCATTTATTTTGCATTCTCTGCAGATTTTATTTAGAGAAAGCCCTGCAAATGTACTGATCATAGTTCATATCTATTTGAATTAATTGCTTTCTTGTCTTCTAATTAATACACAGATCGATATGCTCATGAGAAAAGTAGTGGTATCCTTGCCACCTCTTGTTATAGATAGCTGGTGCTTTTCCTAATTCTTCTTATTTGCCAATATGATACCCAAAAGAAAAGCCACTTGGTCTTTCTCCTTAATTAATAAGGCACCATGCATTTCAAGTGATTTGACATGATTCTGAATTTCTGATCCAACTTCCTGTTGCAGGAATAAAGACTTTGTGTTTCAACCCTCGATCTCATCTAGTGTTTGCCGGCACAACAGCGGGATATACATCTTGTTGGGACCTTCGGTATGCAATTTCATTGTCTTAAGTCCTTCCAGTGATTGTAATTGATCTTTTTTCCTTCTTATTATCTTGCAGGATGATGAAACGGTTATGGGACACACGTGTGAGTCCAAACGTTATATATTCTTTGCAGCACCTGAGTACTGACAAATCAACACTTGTAGTCGGTGGAATAGATGGTGTGCTGCGTATTCTTGATCAGAACTCTGGAGTTCTTCTCTCAAGCTATATTGTGAACCATGGCGTTTCCTCAAGCTCCTCTAGATATGCACATGGATTAATTGAAAACATTAAAGGGAGAAGGCTCTCCATTGATGCGAACATTAGCCAAATTCCTAGAAATGCTCGGCCTTCCATCACATGCTTGGCTGTTGGAATGAAGAAGGTGGTTACTACCCACAATAGCAAGTACATAAGATTGTGGAAATTCAATAAATGATATTGATATAGAATGGTATGTGATTTTCCGGTTCTTTATGAGGTTATTTTTTTAGAAACAGTAACAATGAAAATAGCTGTGCATCATCGACTAGGAAAATCCTAGGCAGCTGAATCAAAAACTGTAGGTTTTCTTTTTCATTCCGATATTGCAATTCTCGCTTCTTATTGGGGAGAAAAAGGTTTTTTACTGCCCTGGTTCACTAACTGGAGTTCAAGCAAGGCCATGGCTTGTTTGATAGTTGAGATGAAGAAATGGAGTCTATAGCTTGTTGGATGGCTGGGATGAAGAAATGGAGTCTATGACACTGCTCAATCAGTGCTAGAGCTAGACCAATTTTTGTTTGAATTTCATGTCTCAAATTGTGAAGAAAAAAATCAGGCTGAGCCACTCTAGCTTTCAGAAAATGTCAGACTCAGATCCATTAACAGGTCTAATAAATGCATTTTGACTTATAATTTCCTAGTTTTCTCCTTATGTTTGTGTCAATTGTTGTATTTTTCTCCTAAGATGGAGCTTTTGTTGTATAATGGTTTTATGTAGCCTTGTACTCTATTATAAAAGGAATGAAATTGATGAAGAATAATCAAATTATTCAGTAAAAAGGAAAAGGTAAAAAGCTGTTGCTCTTGCTGTTTAATCGTGATTCGTGATAGACCTTTTAAGAATACTAGTAAATTAGTAAATATGATTATTACAAGCAATCTTTAAATTTTAGCATATAGTCATAGGATAAAGTACCCATAAAGAGGATGATCGATTAAACAATCCATACTTTTAGAATAACTTTTAGGTTCAAATTCACTTAGTACTTGGTACGGTCCTACTTTAGTTGAGTTTGACAACAATTA
>CAOJBK010143924.1:0-10812 GCA_948294925.1 Codiaeum variegatum
ATAAATTGACGGCGGCAGAGGTCTTAACAGTTTCAGGGGAATCCATGGAGTAAAACCCTAATTATTTCAACCCTAGAGGTCACTCTCTGCATCTTTACTCTCTTCTTCTGAATAATCAAGAAAAAATGAGTGTATGTGAAACGTGAATACGATCATTTATTTTTCTGTAATTTTTTTTATATTTATAATAAAAAAATGAAAATAGAGGAGGGAGAAGAACCGTATTGCTGTTAAGGCGGGTTTTAAAAAAGTGAACCGAGCGGGAAGACACCAGTGTTCTACGGGCCTTTTTTTTGTATTTATGGGCTGGACTTCTTATTAACATATATTAGAATATGTCCAAAACTAAAATTTTGGACCCAAATTGGACTATTAATGGACTTTTCATTAAACATTTTTGGGTCATAAATGGACTATTAATGGACTTCTCAATCAGCAGTTTAGGCCATTGATGGGCTTCTTAATAAGCTATATTTGTCTATCATGACTCATAATTCTCAAATTTTTGCTCTTTTTTAATTTAAAATTTTCTATATTCATTTTCTCTTTCTTTTTAAAGTAAAATCGATTATATTTATTCAAATTAGTCATATATATTTATATATAAAAGATATGCATAAATAAATTAAAATCATTAAAAATCATGAAATATATCACAATAGTATAATAAATCGACTTAATATCTATAAATTTGATAAGTCTATCTTTAATTTTGTAATATATTAACAATTATAATCTAATTTGATATCTCCATTAGATTGAATATACATTATCTATCTAAATTAATCACACAAAATTTATAAAAAAAATCGCAACAAATGTCGTAAGATGGGGGACGATACAATTTCATGACAAGACGACGGAATTTTGAATCGCAAATAAAACAAAACTATATTTTGAATTTTATAGAATAATCACTTATTTTACATTTAAATAGATAAAAAGAGAAATGGATTTTGATACTATTTAACCTCAAAATTAGATCAAAACTTAATCCCAAAGTCATATTCATATAATGCTAAATAGTCAAAATCTTGCTTTGACTTTTCAAACAAAATTTTCCTAGAAATACAATTATGTATTTTTTGTCAAATTTGCACATTTTGGTTATTTTTTATTTTATGGATTATTTTGAGACTTTTTTTACTTCAAAATTGTATCAGTGAATAATCATGAAACCATATCATTCGTATCATGCCAAAAAGTTAAAATTTTACTCGAACTTTTGGATTGAAATTTTCATAGGGGTACACTAGGAAAATTGATCAATTTTACACATTCCGGTTTTTTTTGTGTATGGATTAATTTGAGACTTTTTACCTCAAAATTGGATCAAAGATTAATCATGAACCTATAACATCAAGCTAAAAAGTTAAAATCTTGTTTGGACTTCTAGATTGAAATTTTCCTAGAAAACCACTTGGAATTTCATTAAATTTTGCACATTTCGATTATTATTAGTTTAATAGATTATTTTGAGACTTGTTGACCTTAAAATTTGATCAAAGGTTAATCATGAATAATCATGAAGCCACAACACTCATATCATGCCAAAAAGTCAAATTTTGGCTCAGACTTTTGGAACGACATTTGTCTAGGGTTACCACTTGGATTTTTAGTCAATTTTGCACATTTTAATTATTTTTAGTTTTATGGATTATTTTGAGACTTTTTTACCACAAAATTAGATCAAAATGTAATCATGAAGCCATATAATTCATATCATGCAAAAAAGTCAAATCTTGCTCGAACTTTTAGGTTGAAATTTTCTTAGGGATACCAATGGGGATTTTAACGAAAATGTCCCAATTCGGATATTTTCTTTTATGGATTATTTTCGAACTTTTTGAACTCAAACTTTTATTAAAGGATAATCATGAATCCATACCATTAGAATCATGCCAAAAAGTCACAATCTTGCTCATACTTCTATATCAAAATTTTCATAGGGATACCACTAGAGATTTTGATTTTGCATATTTCGATTATTTTTAGTTTTATGGATTATATTTGAGACTTTTGTCCTCATAATTGGATCAAATATTTATCATAAAGCCATAGCAATCTTATCATGCCAAAAAGTCAAAATATTACTCAAACTTCTAGATCAAAATTTACAAGGGGTTCATTACCATTTTTTGTCAATTTTGTACATTTCACTTATTTTTAGTTTTATGAATTGTTTTGAGACTTTTTAATCTCAAAATTGGATCAAATATTCATGATAAATCCATAAATTCCATATCATGGAAAAAAGCCAAAATTTTGCTAAAAATTCATTATCAAAATTTTCCTATGGGTACAATTAGGATTTTCGACCAATTATGCACATCTATACTATTTTTTTAGTTTTTGAATTATTTTTAGACTTTTTGAACTTAAAATTGGGTAAAGATTAATCATGAAGTGATAACATTTGTATTATTTTTATTATTTTGGCACCTTTTGACATAGAAAATTATTCAAAATTTAATCAAGAAGACAGGGCTTTCTTATCATGCCATAAAACTCAAAATCTTGCGACCTTCTTGATCGAAATTTTTCGAGGGTTGCCACTAGGGATTTTCGGCCAATTTTGCACATTTCATTTATTTTTAGTTTTATGGATTATTTTGAGCATTTTAACATCAAAATGGATCAAAGGTTAATCACAAATCTATAACATTTGTCTCATGCAAAAAAGTAAAAATTCTACCTAGACCTTTGGGTCGAAAATTTTAATATGAGTACCACTAGAGATTTCGGTCAATTTTGCACATTTCAGTTACTTACGGTTTTATGGATAATTTTGAGAATTTTTTACCTTAAAATTAGTTCAAAGGATAATCACTAAAGCCACAGCATTCGCATCATTCCAAAAAGTCAAAATCTTACTTTGACTTGTGAATCAAAATTTTACAGGAGGTAGTACTCAAGATTTCGGCAAGTTTTGCACATATCGAGTTTTTTTATAGATTATTTTAAAATATTTTGACTTTAAAATTGAAAAAAAAAGGTTAATCGTGAAACCATAGTATTCGTATTATGCCAAAAATTAAAAATCATGCTCGGATTTCTAGATCAAAATTTTCCTATATTAGGAATTTCGTCCTTTTGCTCATTTTGGCTTATTTTCGTTTTATGAAATATTTTGAGGTTTTTTTTACCTCAAAATTGGATAAAAAGGTTAATCACAAAGCCATATCATTCGTATTATTCCAAAATGTCAAAAATCTTGCTTTGACGTCTGGATCAAAATTTTCATTAGGGTGCCACTAGTGATTTTGACTAATTTTGCAGATTTCGATTATTTTTAGTTTTATGGATTAGTTTAAGACTTTTTTTTTCCTCAAAATTAGATTTAAGGTTAATCATAAATCTATAGCAATTGTATAATGCCAAAAAGTCAAAATCTTGCCTGAATTTCTAGATCAAAATTTTCCTAACCCACAAGTGACTTCGGTCAATTTTGCCAATTTCAGATTTTTTAGATTATTTTAAGACTTTTTTAATCTCAAAATTGGATTAAAGGTTAATCACGAAGCCATATCATTCGTATCATGCCAAAAAGTCAAAATTTTACTCGGACATCTAGATTGAATTTTTCACAAGGGTAGCACTAGGGATTTCAGTCAATTTGCACATTTTGATTATTTTAAGTTTTATAGATTATTTTGTAATTTTTTTACCATAAAAATGGATCAAAGGTTAATCACGAAGCCTTAGCATTCATATCATGATAAAAAAGTTAGAATCGTACCCTAACTTTTGGATTGAAATTTTTCAAGAGTTACCTTTAGGAATTTCGGGAAATTTTAAACATTTCTGTTTTTTTTTTAAGTTTTATGGATTATTTTAAGACTTTTTAACATCAAAATTGGGTCAAATTATAATCACGAAGCCATAGCATTGATATCATGTCAAAAAGTCAAAATCTTGCTTGAACTTCTTGATCGAAATTTTCATAAGGGGATTTCGGCAAAATTTTGCATAATTCGCTTACTTTTAATTATATGGATTATTTTGAGATTTTTTTTTTAAATTGGATCAAATGTTAATCACGAATTCATAACATTCATATCACGATTAAAAAATGTCAAAATCTTGCTCGGACTTCTAGATCGAAATTTTCCTAAGGGTATCACTATGGATTTAGCCAATTTTACACATTTCATTTATTTTTATTTTTATGAATTATTTTGGGACTGTTTTTATCTCAAAATTGTATCAAATATTATTCATGAAGCCATAGCATTCATAGCGTGCAAAAAAGTCAAAATCTTGATTAGACAACTGGATCGAAATTTGCCTAGGGTATCACTAGGGATTTCAGCCAAATTTACCTATTTCGGTTATTTTTTATTTTATGTATAATTATGAGACTTTTTCACCTCAAAAATATATCAACAGTTAATCATGAAGCCACAAAATTTGTATCATGTCATAAAAAGTCAAAATCTTACTCGGACTTCTAGATTGAGTTTTTCTTAGAAGGCATTTAAACCAATTTTGTACATTTCATTTATTTTTTATTTTAAGGATTATTTTGAGTTTTTTTTTAATCTCAAAATTGGATTAAAGGTTAAAAAAAATCATAGCATTTGTATCATGCTAGAAATTCAAAATTTTGCTCGGACATCTGGATTGAAATTTTCATAGGGTTACAATTAGGGATTTTGATTAAATTTGCATATTTCATTTTTTTTTGTTTTATGAATTATATTGAGACTTTTTTACCTTAAAATTAGATCTAAAGATAATCATAAAATCATAGCATTCTTATCATGCCAAAATATCAAAATCTTGCCCGGACTTATCAAGATTTTCTTAGGATTATTTAAAATTTTTTTTACCTCAAAATAGGATCAAAGTTTAATCAAGAATCGATATCATGCCAAAATTTTCAAATTTTGCTCAGACTTCTTGATCGAAATTTATATAAGGATATCACTATGGATATTAATCAATTTTGCATATTTTTGTTATTTTTGGTTTTAAGGATTGTTTTGAGACCTTTTGACCTCAAAATTTATTCAACGGATAATCACAAATTTATATAATTCCATAAAGCCAAAATTTTGCTCAGATTTTTGGATTTAAATTTTCAATGGGGACACCACTTTAGAATTTGACAAATTTTACACATTTCAGTTATTTTTATTTTATGAATTATTTTGAGACTTTTTTTATCTCAAATTGAAACAAAATATAATTACAAAGCCACAACATTCGTATCATGCCAAAAAGCCAAAATATTGCTCTGCTTTCTAGATCGAAATTTTCCTAGGGTAACACTAGAAATTTCAGTTAATCATGCATAGTTTAGTTATTTTTAATTTTATGAATTATTTTGAGACATTTGGACCTAAAAATTTGTTTGAAGGTTAATCAAGAAGCCTTAGTATTCATACCATGCCATAAATTTAAAATCTTGCATGGACTTCTAGATTAAAATTTTTCTAGAGGAACCGCTAGAGATTTCGACTAATTTTGCACTTTTCATTTTTTTAATGGAATATTTTGAATTTTTTTTAATCTCAAAATTGGATCATAAGTTAATCAATAAGACATATCATGTCAAAAAAGTAAAAATCTTACTCGGACTTCTATATCAAACTTTTTTTTAAGGCCATTAAGGATTTTGGCCAATTTTGCACGTTTTGATTATTTTTAGTTTTATGGATTATATTGAGACTTTTTTCATTGTAAAATTGTATGAAACGTTAATCATAAAGTCGTAGCATTCATATTACACTAAAAAGTCAATATCTTGGTTGAACTTCTACATCAAAATTTTTCTAGGGGAATCGTTGATGATATATATAATAGCATGGTCATCCATTTCAAATGCATATCCCATTTTTGCACAATAGGGTTATGAAAATCTATGTGAGGTTATTGGCCGTATTGTTTGTGCCAATTGTCATTTAGCTAATAAACTCGTGGATATTGATGTTCCACAAGTGGTACTCATGAATATTGTATTCGAGGCAGTTGTTCGAATTCCTTATGATATGCAACTGAAACAAGTCCTTGCTAATGGTAAAAGTGGAGCTTTGAATGTGGGGGATGTTTTTATTTTACCTGAGAATTCTATATGATCTAATATTTCTATTAAGCATAAGTTCTATTACAAAGCTTTGAACCAATGAATCTATTTCCTTTTTTTTTTTGTGAGTTAGTGGTTAGTCCTTGAATGTTGAAAGAATAATAAAAAAATAACCAACCTTTCCTATATTCGACTATTATGCAGGAATAATTGAGAAAGATTTCTGAATACAATAACATTGTGGTATGAAAATCAGTGACAAAAGACAAAAAAGTTATCATTATAAGTGGCCGTTAAGGATTTTCGACCAATTTTGAGCATTTCAATTATTTGTTTTTTTTACCTCAAAATTAGATCAGATAATAATTATGAAGTCATAGCATTGTTATCATGCCTAAAAGTCAAAATTTTGTTTAGATTTTTTATTCGAAATTTTCCTAAGGGTATCACAAAGAATTTCGACTACTTTTACAAATTTTATCTATTTTTATTTTATGGATTATTTTGAGACTTTTGACCTCAAAATTAGATCAAAGATTAATTACGAAGGCATATCATTCATATCCTACCATAAAGTTAAATTCTTGCTTGGAATTTCATATCTAGATTATTCTAATGGAACCAATAGAGATTTCGGCGGATTTTGCATATTTTAGTTATTCATGGTTTATGTATTATTTTGAGACTTTTTTTTAATCTCAAAATTGATCACAGGTTAATCACAAAGACATAACATTCATATCATGCCAAAAATTTAAAATCTTGCTCAGAGTTTAGAATCAAAGTTTTTCTAGGAGTACCACTAAGGATTTCCTCCCATTTTGCATTTTAGGTTATTGTTTATTTTAAGGATTATTTTGAGACTTTTTAATCTCAAAATTGGATCAATGGTTAATAAAAAAAATACATAAAAATCTATCACTCCAAAAAAGTCAAAATTTTGTTTGGACTCTTGGATCAAAATTTTCATAGGGGCATCACTAGGAATTTCGGCCAATTTTGCACTTTTTTTTGTTTATGGCTTATATTGAGACTTTTTTACTTTAAAAATTGATCAAACGATAATAAAAATTCCATAATATCCGTATCATATTAAAATGTCAAAATTCTTCTCGGACTTCTGGATCGAACTTTGCACGGTAGTGTCAATAGGGATTTCGTTCAATTTTTCACCTTTCGATTATTTTTAGTTTTGTGGATATATTTGAGATATTTTGACCTAAAAATTGTATCAATAGTTAATAATGAAGCCATAGCATTCATATCATGCCAAAAAGTCAAAATATTGCTGGACATTCTAGATCGAAAATTTCCAAGGGATATCACTAGAAATATCAATCAATTTTATAAATTTTGGTTATTTTCGTTTTAAATATTATTTTATGACCTTTTGAACTCAAAATTTATTCAAATGATAATAATGAAGCCATATAATTCATGTCATGTAATAAAGTCAAACTCTTGCTCAGACTTTTGGATCAAAATTTTTCTTGGGGGTACCATTAAAGATTTTAGCAAATTTTGCACATTTCAATTATTTTTTATTTTATGGATCCATAACATTTGTATCATGCAAAAATTTAAAATTTTTACTCAAACTTTTGGATCAAAATTTTCATAGGGGTACCTTTGGCTTATTTCACACATTTTAGTTATTTATGGCTTTATGGATAATTTTGAGATTTTTTTACCTCAAAATTGGATAAAGGGATAATCATAAATTTATAGCATTTGTATCATACCAAAATGTCAAAATATTGCTTGGACTTCTAGATCAAAATTTATAAGAGTTACCATTATAGACTTTGGCCAATTTTGCACTTATATGATTTTTTATAGATTATTTTGAAACTTCTTTGTCTTAAAATTTGATCAAAGGTTAATAAAAAAGCCAGAGCATTCATATTATGCCGAAAAGTCAAAATATTGCTGGGACTTATGGATAAAATTTTTTCTAGGACTTAATCGATTTCGACTAAATTTTCATATTTCGGTTATTTTTAGTTTTATGGATTATTTTGACAATTTTTTTACCTAAAAAATGATCAAAAAATAATCATAAAGTCATAGCATTAGTATCATGTGAAAAAAATCAAAATCAAAATCTTGCTCGGAGTTCTGATGAAATTTTTCTAGGGGTAGCGTTAGGGATTTTGGTCAATTTTGCACATTTCAATTATTTTTTATTTGATGGATTAAGTTATAGTTTTTTACCTTAAAAATGGAACAAATTTAATCACAAAGTCATAGCATTCGTATCATTCAAAAAGTCAAAATCTTGGACTTCTAGATCGAAATTTTCCTAAGGGTAGCGATTTCAGGCAATTTTAATTTTTTTTTATTATAATTTTTTTTTAATTATTTTATGGATTATTTTGAGACTTTTTTTATCTCAAAATATGATTAAAGGTTAATTACAAAACCATAGCATTTGTATCATGTTTAAAGTGAAAATCTTGCTCGGACTTCTGGATTGAAATTTTCCTAGGGTACCATTGGAGATTTCGGCCAATTTGCATATTTCGATTTTTTTTATGGATTATTTTAAGAATTTTTTACTTTAATATTGGATCAAAGGTTAATTTCGAATCCATAGAATTCATATCTTTCCAAAAAGTTAAAATATTGCTCGAACTTCTAAATTGAAATTTTCCCTTGGATACCGCAAGGGATATCGACTAATTTTAAACATTTCAATTATTTTTAGCTTTATGGATTTATCTCGAGGCTTATAGACCCTAAAATTGTATCAAATGAAAATCACGAAGTCATAGCATTTGTATCATTCTAAATAGTCAAAATTTTGCTAAAACTTATGGATCAAAATTTTCATAGGAGTATTACTAGGAATTTTGGCCAATTTTTCATATTTATATTAATTTTACTTTTGTGGACTATTATGAGAATTTTTTACCTCAAAATTGTATCCAAGGTTAATCAAGAAACCATAATATTTGTACTATGTCAAAAAGTCAAAATCTTGTTCGGATTTCTAGATCGAAATATTCATAGAAGTATGAATTATTTTGAGACTTTTTACTTCAGAATTATATTAAATGTTAATCATAAAGTCATAACATTGATATCATGCAAAAAACTCAAAATCTTGTCAAGATATCTAGATCGAAATTTTCCTAGGGCTACCATTAAAGATTTAAGCCAATTTGGCACATTTCATTTTTTTTTTTATTTTTATGGACTATTTTGAGACTTTATGAAGCCATAATTGATTAGAAGGTTAATCATGAAGCCATAGCATTAATATCATGTCAAAAACTCAAAATCATTCTCTAACTTCTAGATCGAATTTTTCCTAGTGGTACCACTAGGGAGTTTAGCCAATTGGGCACATTTGGGTTATTTTAAATTTTATGAACTATTTTGAAACTTTTTACCTTAAAATTTGGTCAAAGGTTAATCACAAAGCCATATCATTAATATCATTTAAAAAATTCAAAACTTACATGGACTTCAAGTTCGAGATTTTTCTGGGGGGTACCATTAGTGATTTTTGCCAATTTTGCACGTTTTAGTTATTTTAAGTTTTGGGAATATTTTGAGACTTTTTGACATTAAAATTTGATTGAAAGGTTAATCAAGAATCCAACGTATTATTATCATTTCAAAAACTCAAAAATCTTACCCATATGTCTGCATCAAAATTTTCCTATGGACTAGGGATTGGAACCAATTTTGATTGTTTTTTGTTTTAATGAACTATTTTGAGACTTTTTGACCTTAAAATTTGATGATAGGTTAATCATGAGGCCATATCATTAATATCATGCTAAAAACTCAAAATCTTACATGAACTTTTGATTCGGAATTTTTCTAGGGGTACCATTAGGAATTTCAGTTAATTTCGTGCATTTCGGTTATTTTTAAGTTTCATGGACTACTTTGAGATTTTTTGACCTCAAAATTGAATAAAATGTTAATCAAGAAGTCATAACATTAATATCATGCCAAAAACTCCAAATCTTTTTCATACTTCTGGATATAAATTTTCTTAGCAATACCACTAAGGATTTAAGTCAATTTTGCACATTTCAGTTATTTTGAGTTTTATGGATAATTACAAGACTTTTTGACCTCAAAATTGGATCAAAGATTAATCACAAATCCATATAATTAATATCATGTCAAAAACTCAAAATCTTATCAAAACTTCTGAATCAAAATGTTTCTAGGGATACCACCAGGATTTCAGACAATTTTGCATATTTCAATTATTTTATGTTTTGTGCACTATTTTAATACTTTTTGACATCAAAATTGAATGAAATGTCAGTCATGAAGCCATAAAATTAATATCATGCCAGGAACTCGAAATCTTGCCTGGACTTCTAGATAGAAATTTTCTTAGGGGTACCACTAGGGATTTTGGCCAATTTTGCACATTTTGATTATTTTGACTTTTATAGATTATTTTGAGAATTTTTTATCACAAAATTGGATCAAAGATTAATCACAAAGCCTTATAATTAATATCATGCAAAAAAACTCAAAATCTTACCCGGACTTCTGGATAAAATATTTCCAAGGTACCACTAGAATTTCTATCAATTTGCTTATTTCAGTTATTTTTAGTTTTATGAATTATTTTGAGATTTTTTTACCTCAAAACTGGATTAAAGTTTAATCATAAAGCCATAGTATTACAATCCAGCTAAAAACTTAAATTCATCTCCGGACTTCTGGATATAATATTTCCAAGGGGTACCTACTAGGGATTTTAACCAATTTTGCATATTTCGGTTAATTTTAGTTTTATGGATTATTTT
>CAOJBK010144343.1:0-10294 GCA_948294925.1 Codiaeum variegatum
AGAGCTTTTGTGGTTACTTCAAGTTTTTGTACATTGTAAGAGAATTGGCCAGAGAAGGAGAGTATATAGCTCTCCCATTAAATAAGGTGACCTTTTTTACTCCTGAGATAAAATTTTAGCATGACAAATAGGTGGGAAGGGTTGAAGTGTCAAAAGGTGATAAGACAGGAAGTAGAAAAGACACCATAAACTCAATCCTCCATTGATGGACAAGAGAGAAAAAATTTGCACAAGTCACCAAGCATGGCTGGTGTGATTGCATCCCTAGCTGAGTGGCATCAAGGAATCTTGACAATGGATGCAGGGACAATTGTTGACATCGGTCCAAAATCTCTAAGCCCAAGAGAGGCAAGCCTATCGCAGGACCCTTATATTAGACTAAGCCAACAAGGCCTCTACTTCAGGCCCCTAGGTGAAGAGATCGGCCTAGGTCCATAAGCAAGGCAGTTCTCCTTTTTCCCAGGCTGATATCTTAATAGTCGGCCCAAGACTAGTAAGGTCCCCCTCCAGGGTCCGTAAGGCTAGATCAGTCAGAGCCAATTGCCTAAGAGCCTAAGTCATTGGCCCCAAGCTCATCTTCTAAGTTCATCTCTAGGAATCCCTTGGTTGAAGGCCTAAGCCCAAAGATCATGGTTCTAAGCTTAAGACCAATTCCTGTGCTCCCTAGGGTAGGATCCCATTGCCTTCGGGAACCTATATAAAGGGTTCAAAATTCCAGAAGCGGCCAACAACACTCTCAGACAAAAACTTATCCTTTTACTCTTGACAAAAACCCCTAATCCAGTGTTTCACTTAAGTGACGGCTTCCACTTACATCTCCACCTGTTGTGATTGTTGACGGTCATGACCTAGATACCAAACTATTCTCTCGATCTTGGAGTTGTTGGTGACAACTCAGCTTACATTCGGAGTAGAAGGATCAACCTATAGCTCTACATGGTGGTCGACGGCAACGTCACCACCAGGTCCAGAGACACGTATGCATTTTTAAGTCTATTCTTATGTTCTTTTCTTTTGTTTCTTTATTTGTTTTGATTGAATCATTGTACTAGAAAAGATAAAAAATAGTTACTATTTAACTCTGTTTTAAAACAAATATATATATATATATATATATATATGAACAAAAAGAATACTTGATTTCTATTTCTATGTTGTTAAGACTCTGACCTAGGATTTAAGGACTGATATTATTTTTGGTGTTGTTAAATAATAAAAAAAAAAGGAAAACAATAAGGAAAGGTAAGAAAAATGATATATACAAATTGAACCCCTAAGATCCCACTTGATGGATGATCTATTGGTACCTAGTTGTGAAGTGGTGGATAGCACCATCAATTGTCTAGCAGATAGTACCTAGCCTAAAAATTTCTTCTTTTTCTTGTGTGCAGGGCTCATGTGCACCATAACTAACAACAGAACAAAACAACAACAAAAATTGAATCAAGAACCCCATTTTCTTTAACTAGTTAATTCTTTTTCTCTCCAATTCCACACATGCTTATAATAATAACACATTAACTTGATAGCCAAAATACTAATAACAAGCACAAATATAGGCTTCGGTTATCCAACCGTCTGCCACAGCTTATCATTTATTTAAATCTTTTTAGGGGTATTTGATTGGGATGTTTGGGATAAAATGAGATAGAATGGAGATTATTCTATTTTAATATTTGATTGAACTTTTTTGATATGTAATTTGATATCAGAGATAGTCAAATCTAAACTCATACAATCTCACTTCTATCCTACTCTCCAAGATTGTGACAGTGGCGAAATCACATGTAGTTGAAGATGTGATATTGCCTCCCTCAACTCTTTAAAATTTTCTATAATTATATGCTAATTTATAAATTTTTAGTATTTGTACACCATAAAAATAGAAAGATTAAGGATAACTAAGTGATGTTAAAATAGTGTGAGGTAATATTTTGAATATTTGACTCCACTAATTTAAGGTCATGATTCCGTCACTCCATTTCATACCAATTTTTGAACTAAATGTCCACTTAGTTTGAAGGTATTAATATGCTCATTCATCAATTTGTATTCACTTGCATTATTACTGAACTGATGATATTTTTAGAAAGTAAATGCTTAACTAGACTCCTCATTTGACAAAAAAAAAAAAAACTAGACTCCCCAAATTGATATTCATGAGTGGCTTGTATATCATTTTTCCAACTACTGCCTGCCACATGAAGATGTACATACCCATGGCAATAATAGGAGAAAGAATATGCCAATTATGGAAAATTCCATTCAATATTATCAAAAATAATTGTAAACTTATGAAGAAAATTATAACTCATGACAGCCAGGCCTTCAAAACCTAAACTCCAATAGTGAAAAGGACTCTATTTGCCAACCCATTTAAAAGAATATGGAAGTACTTATTATTGTGATAGAAAATCTTTTGTATGATAATGGTTAACTTAATTATATAATCCAAAGTGCTTAAATCCATACAAAAATAAAGTCAATATGTAATTTTTTTTAAAAGCTAATTAAAGAAGGTGGGAGCTCACCATACAGAGACTTAGGCATATTAACCCTACATCATATAGATCTTTACTACTATATATTTATGTGTCCCATAATTTTCTTTGGGAAGCCAACTTAAAACAAACTCCTTATTAACTTCAAACCTTCCCCCCTTAGTCAACCATAAACATCCTCCACCGCCTCTGTCACCACCACCAAGTGGTTGCACAGTCTTTCACCAACCAGAGATGTCTGAACCTCATGATGGAGCTGCTCTTGCCAACTCAAAACAACCCAGTAGTACACAGTCTGTCCACCAACTCAACATACATCCTATTACTTTGAAGGTATGCATACATATTTTTATCATAATTATTTGTTGAATTTTAAAAAAAATTTAAGCTTTTTTTCTTTTTCAGTTTGAGGAAGTAGTCTACAAAGTTCAATTAGAGCAAAAAGGAGTGTGTTGGGGCACATGGGGTATTAAAGAAAGGACTATATTGAATGGAATAACAGGCATGGTTTGCCCCGGTGAGATTCTAGCAATGCTAGGACCCTCCGGGAGTGGCAAAACCACTCTTCTAACTGCACTTGGTGGCCGTCTAACCGGCAAATTATCCGGTAAAATCACATACAACGGCCACCCCTTCTCCGGTGGCATCAAAAGGCGAACTGGGTTCGTGGCCCAAGACGATGTTCTGTACCCACATCTCACCGTAACCGAAACTCTACTCTTCACAGCCTTACTTAGGCTTCCAAAAACCTTAACCCATGAAGAAAAATTGCAGCATGTAGAGAGAGTTATAGCTGAATTAGGCTTGTCAAAGTGCAAAAATAGCATGATTGGGGGACCATTATTTAGAGGCATATCAGGAGGAGAAAAAAAGAGAGTGAGCATAGGGCAAGAAATGTTGATAAATCCAAGCTTATTGTTGCTTGATGAGCCAACTTCAGGGCTTGATTCAACTACTGCTCAGAGGATTATTACTACTATTAAAAAGCTTGCTAATGGTGGCAGAACTGTGATCACAACCATTCATCAACCTTCAAGTAGACTTTATCATATGTTTGATAAAGTAGTGTTGCTTTCTGAAGGAAGTCCAATTTATTATGGCTCTGCTTCCTCTGCTTTGGATTATTTTCATTCTATTGGGTTTTCCACTTCTATGACTATCAATCCTGCTGATCTTTTGCTTGATCTTGCTAATGGTAATTTTTTTCGGAGCAAAAAACATTTTTAATCATTTTTTTATATATATACATGAGAAAGGATTTTTACAAAAAACAATAAAACACAACTTATTTTGCATTCTGAGAGAGAAATTTTTAAATTCTTCCTCTCATTTGAATGTTCAATGATGGAGCTAGAAAAAACCAAGAGTCATCGACCCTCTAAAGTATGAAAATTTGGTCATATTTTTTGCCTCAATTTAAAAAAAATCTAAAATTATCAAAATTGTCTCATATGTTATATATATATATATATATATATATATATATATATATATATATATATATATAAAACTTGAGTTAATTATATCTACTACTTTGATTTAAAAAGATTTGGTCATGACAAAAAAAAATTTCAGAGTCTGCTCCTGAGTGGGAAATCAGTTGGCCCATTGAAAGTAGTTGGTGGTGTTTGAACTTGTACCTTTCATAAAATGGAGTAAATCAAACCCCACTCCATTACACTGTGCAACACCCAAAAAAGAAGAGAAAAAACATAATAATGATACTTCCATGATGACTAGCTTTAGCAAATTGTTTTAAGTCATCTTTATTCTTATTAAAACAAAGTTTTTTAATATTATACACAAAAATATATTTATATAACTATTAAGAATAAAAATAAAATTTGTTTATTGTTCTAATATGTGTGTGGAATTTAAAAATTGCAGGCATTGCTCCTGATTCTAAACATGTAACTGAGCAAGGAGAGAACATGGAACAAGAACAGAAGTTAGTGAAAGAAGCTCTTCTTTCTAGTTATGAGAAGAACATTTCCACTACACTAAAAGCTGAGCTTTGCAGTTTGGATGCCAATACCTACAATTACACCAAAGATGCTCCTACAAGTACTTATACAACCTTCTCCTCATCTCTCTTATTATTTATTGGTTTCCTTTTTTTTTTTGGAGCAATTCTCTTGGTTTGTAAATGCGCTTACCACTAGACTAAGTGTGTAATGTACCTTTCAGGAATTGATACCAAGTCACAACAGTGGTGCACAAGCTGGTGGCATCAATTCAAGGTTCTGTTTCAAAGGGGGCTTAGAGAAAGGAGATATGAGTCATTTAACAGGTTGAGAATTTTCCAAGTTATTAGTGTAGCTGTTCTTGGTGGACTCCTTTGGTGGCATACCCCATCTTCTCATATTCAAGACAGGGTAATCATTTTTATCACTCAGGATATTATATTTCAAATTATAAATTAATTTTTGTACCTTAAATTTCTCATATGCACTAAAACTATTTGCATTTTTCCATTGCAGATTGCTCTTCTCTTTTTCTTCTCAGTTTTCTGGGGGTTTTACCCACTCTATAATGCTGTTTTCACATTCCCACAAGAAAGAAGAATGTTAATCAAAGAAAGAGCCTCAGGAATGTATCATCTTTCATCCTACTTCCTAGCTCGAACATTCAGCGACTTGCCATTAGAACTTGCACTCCCAACAGCCTTTGTCTTCATAATTTATTGGATGGGTGGCCTCAAACCAGACCCAATAACATTCATTCTCTCCCTTCTAGTAGTCCTATACAATGTTCTTGTCTCACAAAGTCTTGGCTTAGCCATTGGGGCTATTTTAATGGACATAAAACAAGCTACTACATTAGCTTCAGTTACAACTCTGGTTTTTCTAATTGCAGGAGGGTACTATGTTCAACAAATCCCTCCTTTCATTGTTTGGCTTAAGTACTTAAGCTATAGCTACTACTGTTACAAGCTTCTCCTTGGTGTTCAATATCGCGATGACGATTTTTATGAGTGTTCAAAGGGGGTTTTATGCAGAGTTGGGGATTTTCCTGCTGTTAAATCAATGGGCTTGAATCATTTGTGGATTGATGTTTGCATTATGGGTGTGATGTTGATTGGCTACCGATTCCTCGCGTATTTGGCACTGCATAGAGTTCAATTGAGGTGAAAAAGGAAAGTGTTAGTTGAGACAGTTTGAAGAGTTTTTTTCTCTCTTTCTTCAACTGAGGATTAATAATAAAAATGTTAGATTGATTCAGATGGGAATATTGTGAGAAAATTTTTATCAGCTTCACCTCTCTGACAGTTGATGTATTGACTACATGTTTGTAACAGTTTTAGATTTATGATATGATATACTAACTCAGAAGCTTTAATTTCTGAATAAAATTATATGATACATACTACAATTTATAATAACCTTCCAATTGAATAAATTCAACACATTATTAAAGCTAAAAAAAACATTTGGTTTTCAATTACAGGAACGAAAGAAAGAAGAGACAATAAAACTGTTGGAAAAAAAATTTAAAATTCAAATAATTTAACAAAACACACAAGAAAATAAATCAAGTCAAGAAAAAAAGCAACATCAAGATTTATATGGTTCAGCACGAACTTATCTACATTTATGAAAAGATCTCTCTTTTTCGCTATATGAGAAAATAATTACAATACAATTAAATTATAAATCTGATATTTGATTGTATCACACATCTCACATAAACTAGAAAAAAAACTATCAACTCAAGCTCAAAAAGTATTTCCAATAAATAACTGTTTGTCCATACCTAAAAATATTTTTCTTAAATTTATACAAAATACCTCTCATTTTTATAGCTACCTAAAACTTCTCCAACAAATTTAAGATTTCTTTTTCCAAGTCAATTACTTGGTGATTACTCCAAATAAAAAACTTAATCCTTTCCTAAATAGAAAAAAAACATACTTCTCCTTTCCTAAATAGAAAAAATACTCATTTTTCCAAATAAATAAAATCTTTTTTTCTAAATAGGAAATATGTCTTTAAGTCAAATTTCTTAACAATCTCCACATTGACTTAAATTTTAATTATCATATTGGCCTTAATTACCCAGCTACACATCCGAATCAGAACTTAGTCCCACACTCTGATTCTAAACACAGCTAATATATCATGTGTAGTTTAAATCCAGTCGCTCGCTACGTGACTCCAGAGAGAGACCTCAGTCTCTCTAACATTTTTCAATAGGGTCCACCCATTCACAACTTTCTTTGCGCTCATCCCCTTTCTAGATAACACTTGAGGTCTCCACTGTGCTACCAATTAGATGGTATAACCCTCGATATAACTTCCTTTTCATTAGGACCATACAACCTTAAGTAATCCTTAAAACTCTACCTTTAGTATTATAACTAAATTCCTTATAATCTAATATAATCAACAAATAGGAAAATACATTGATGTGTGATGTGTTTTCACGTAGCTTGAATGGAACTCCTTTGGTTTGGTTAAGTCCACCTGCAAGACAAAAAGATGATCAAGGGTGGCCGGACGCGTGTTCGGCGATAACTCTCCGACAGTCAAATCAGTATCTAGAGAGAAGTTTAGCAATTGCTCTCAGAAATAGAATTGTGACTTTTGAGTGTGAGTGTTCACTTTCTTGAAAGAGGCATTTTGAAGGCTATTTATAGGGCTAAATCCCTGTAATTGGGACACATATCTACTTAGGGTATGCTATCAAGTATATTTGATAGGACTGTGACATGACCGGAGAGATGGTGACTGATGTAGTTAGCTATCTCTGTCAGATATCCGAACCTCGAAGGCTAATAGGCCAAACTTCTTGAAGGTTCGGGGGGCTTGAGAGTGACTAGTGCACTTGTAAGGCTCAGACTAAACCCTAACCCTTAGTTATTATCGAACTTGACTGATGTAGAGTCGTATTATACATCATTACATTAGTTGATGATATGGGCATCTCCATCATCCTAAGAACAAGAAATCACATTCTCAATTTCATACTTTTCCTCTAGCTTCTTCCAATCTTTGTCACTCATCTTCTCTGTCTTACCCCTCTCCTTTCCTTTCAACGCTTTTACCAAGCCCTATTGAACTAAGAGATCCTTCATCCTTCTTTGTCAAAAAGTGAAACTGCTTTTCCATCAAACTTTTCAACAGTGAAAAGTAATTAACCTTCTGTCATACTTGTTGAATTTAATCATAACTAGTTCTGATACCACTTGTTTGGAAGATTTAAAATTTAAATAATTTAACAAGCACATAAGAAAATAAATCAAGTGAAGAAAAATAATAACACAAAGATTTACATGGTTTGGCAAAACCTGCATACATCCACGGAGAGATTTCCTTTTCTTCACTATATGAGTAAATAATTACGATACAATTAAATTGTAAATCTCACAATTTATTGAATCACTTCTCTCACATAAGCTAGAAAAAAAAACTCTCAATCCAAGCTATAAAAAATGTTCCAAAGAAGTAATCATTTAAGTGTTTTCCTACGTCTAACAATATTTCTCTTAAATTTATATAAATTAGATATCCTATTCATAGCTACCTAAAACTTGTCCAATAAGTTTAATATTTTCTTTTTCAAATAAATTACTTAGTGGCTACTCTAAATAAAATTCTTAATCATTTTCTAAATAGAAAAAAAAATATACTTCTTATTTCCTAAATAGAAAAAATACTCATTTTTTTAAATAGAAAATAAAATCCATTTCTAAATAAGAAATATATAATAAATTTAAGTCAAATTTCCTAACAAGAACAAATATCCTATTTAGTGAAGAAAAATTTTTACTAAAAAAAAATCTCCAAATAGCTATTTTGCGCTACAAAATTATAAAATAGTCTAATATTCTATTTTTCTCTTTTCTGGTACCAATTTTGAGCACTAGAAGAGTGAAAGATTAGAGGAAAAAGATACAGGGATAAATATAATAATTCTCCCATAAATTCATTTTTTATGTGCTAGGAGGCTTTCTCATTATGGACCAACTAATAATAATAATAATAATAATAATAATAATAATAATAATATATTGTATCACTATAAGACGAAAATCTCATGTTCGATTTTGTAATAGAGATGAAGTTGTCCATTAACAATAATCTTAAAAAGGATCAGAATTCGTAAACAAGACGAATGAAAAGAATAGTTTTTTGAAGTAATCGGATCTAATAGAATTTATAGCTGTATAGTTAAAAAAAAAGGGTTTTATTTCCCAAAGCAATGAAAAAAGCTATTGATTTAACTGGGCAAACATATATAAAGGAATCTAAGTACAAATTGTTGAGCATTTTGACGGAAAAGAAATTACATGAATGGATTAGAAAGGGAAGGACTTCTCTACAAACCATTTGAGCAACAATTGAGTATTGCTAGTATATTGTTAAAACTATTTTTGGGATATTAGGCATAAATATTTGGCTTTTTTTTGATAAAAAATTAAACCTTTTCTTGACATGAAATTAGTATAGTAATTAAATTCTAAAATCTTTAGAATATATTATAATTAACTCGTTGATAGATGGCTAGGGTTTCAAAAGGGAGTCTCCTTTAAAGACAAACTCACGAAGCTCTGATTGAGGGAAATTAGAATGTAATTATTGATGGTGAGATGGTTTTTACTGAGGAAGATGTTGCGATCTTTGAGAAGAATGGATTGCCTGCAATCGATTTCTCATCCCGAATTAAAAAGTACCTAGCCAATTCTTTTGAAAACTCTATTATTGTATGCTTCTTGGGGAAGAGTATTGGCTATAACATATTATGCTCTAGAATTGAATCCTTTTGGAAACCAAAGGTATGTTATAGGGGAGTGGATTTATCGAATGATTATTTCCTGGTAAAATTCACGATGGAGGAGGATTGTTTAGAGGAGTTGCTTAATGGCCCTTGGATTGTTATGGGGCACTAATTAATAGTTAAGCCTTGGTCACCCAGTTTCTCAACCTCTAATAGTAATTTATCTACTATTGTGACATGGATTTGCCTTTCGGGGCTACCTTTACAATACTACCATAGGAGTGTCTTGAAAAAAATTGCTAAATTAATTGGGAAGGTGTTGAAGATTGATTATGCCACCAAAGCTACCCAAAGGGGAAATTTTGCTAGATTAGCAGTGGAATTAGACTTGAGGAAGCCTCTTCCTTTTAAAATTTTCATTGATGATAGGGTTCAGTTGATTTCTTATGAGTCATTTCCTATTATCTACTTTTCATGTGGATGTTACAGTCATTCAAGTGACAATTGCAAAGTTACCAAATGCGGTGGTACCTAGCAGATGGATACTGATATGCTAGCTGGGAAGGACTCTGGGGTGACTGTTACAAAGGACAACATCCCAATTTTGATTCATGCTTCAAAGGAGGACAAGTTGGGCCCATGGATGCACGCCCCTAAGTGTGGGAGAATGAAGAATAAAAACCAGGGGAAAGATAAGGAGGCGGAATTAGCTAGTCCTAAAGGTAGAGCCAAGACTTAAAAAGAGGATGGCCTAATGAACTCATCATGTTTTGAGCTACTTGCCAATTTGTCTAAAGGTACTGACTTAATTATGGATTATGATGAGGGATCCCACTCTGCAGTTAAGGTATCGCAAGAGCAGTAAGAAAACAAGTATAAATGGCAATTTGCTATTAAGGATGGTAACAGGATGAATATAATAAAAATTAAAGGAAAGTCACAGGTTAGAGAACCTAACAAGACTGGTAATAAAAGGGAGCTTCATATAGAGTAAATTGCTAGTCAAAACAAGGAGAACAGTACTTTTGTTACTAGTGTAGGCATGAATGGAGATACAAGGTAGATTTCTAACACTT
>CAOJBK010144562.1:0-11037 GCA_948294925.1 Codiaeum variegatum
TCGTGCACAGTCCCCATTCATGGTCACCCAATAGTAGCCTTGGTTCATGATCTTTCAGGATAATGCCCAAAAATTCATGTGGATGCCATCTGTCCCACTATGGATTTCTTCAATAATTTTGTTGGCCTCTTCGTCTAAGAAGCATTTGAGGTGGATATCATTCATGGTATTTTTGTATAAGATGTCACCTTTGGGAATGTATTCGCTAGCCAGTTGCCTAATAGTTCTGCTTTCTGATTTAGAGATGCCTTCTAGATATTCACCTTTTATGAGGTAGATGTAGATGTCCCAATACCAAGGCTTTTCCTCGACTTCATGTATGTTCATGTTGTGTGCTTAAAAGATTGGTTAGCACTTGAAGCTTATTGAAACAGGAAGGATAATGAACCCATCACGTATGTCTATCATAAATACAAGGGTGGCCAGTGCATCGGTGAACCTATTCTGCGTTCTTGGCAAGTAATGAAAGGAGAGAGCATCTAAGTAATTGGCCAATTATTTGAGGTGCTTATGATAAGGAACCAATCGCTCCACTTTGATTTTCCATTTTCCCAAGGCTTGGGAGACAATGAGATTCGAATCACCATAAACTTCCAAGTTTTTGATGCCAATCTAGAGAGCTGATTCTAATCCAAATACACTTGTTTCGTATCCAGCTTCATTGTTATTTACCTCAAAGTCTAGTTTGACTGCTAGAGGCAAGCTTTCACCGGTAGGTGTAAGGAACACCATTCAGCCACCATAACCTTTATGATTAGAGGCTCCATTAAAGTACATTTTCCATGTTTCATTTTGAAGGAACATGATGTCTTCATGTCTTCATCAGAAAACTCAGGTTCTTCCTAATGATCATTAGTTGGGATAACAACCAGTTGATCGACGATGATCTAACTTTAATGGATATCCTCTGAACATATTTGAGGTCGTAGACTATAAGGACTTCCATCCATCTAGTCATTTTACTATCTAGGGCTAGCTTCTTTATGAGATACTTTAATGGACTTTGGTCAGTGAGGACATGTGTGATGTATGCCCTCAGATAATGCCTCAGTTTGTGATAGACCTATACCAGAGCAAGGAAGAGTTTTTTGATGTACTTGTTCTTGAGTTTGTGAGCCATCATCCTCTTACTCAAGTAATAGATGGCATTTTCTTTATGGGAATTTGGGGCATTTTATGCCAGCATTGCCCCCATGGCTTCTTCAGTGACATTTAAGTAGAGAAGTAGTAGTTGCTTAGGTCTAGGAGGTTGTAGGACTAGTGGATTTAGGAGATACCTTTTGATTTATTCAAAAGCTTTCTGACACTCCTCGTTCCATTATTTGAAGAATTTTTTTTAGTAGGTTGAATATGGATCCATAAGTGTCTGCTAACTGTTGGATGAACCTACTCATGTACAGAAGACAACTAAGAAAGCCTCTTATCTCCTTTTCACGTTTAGGAAGTGGCATGTCGGGAATGGCTTTAGATTTGGTAGGATAAACCTCAATGCCTTTCTTGCTAACTATATATCCGAGGAACACTATAGATGAAGCTCCAAATATGCATTTGTTTAGATTAAGCTTGAGATTGTACTATCAAAGTCTATGAAAGAACTTCTCTAGTGCTTGTAAATGTAGTTCAGGGGTAGCACCCTTAATGACCATGTCATCAACATAGACCTTCACCTTTTTATGTATCAAGTCATGGAAGACTATGGCAGCCATTCTCTAATAAGTGGCTCTAGAATTTTTCAGCCCGAATGGCATTACTCTATAACAGTAAGTGCCCGATTAAGTGATAAAGGCTGTCTTTTCCTTGTCTGGTAAATGAACCAATATTTAATTGTATTCTGTGGCCAGATCGATTAAGGAAACCATTTATGAACCAGCTAGTGTGTTGACTGGAAGGTCTATGTAGGGTAGTGGGAAATCATCCTTAGGGCTTGCCCTATTTAGGTCTCTGTAGTTCGCACACATTCTAACTTTCCCATCTTTCTTTAGTACCGGGACAATGTTGGTTAACCAAGATGGATAATTGAAAGGCTCAATGAACTTGTGAGAGAGTTGCCTTGTAACTTTTTCCTTGATTGGAATGGAACAGGCTGGCTTCATATGCCTAAGCTTCTGTTTGATAGGCTTGCAATCTGGGTATGTTGGGATCTTATGGACAGTGATATTTGGATCGAGTCCGGTCATGTCATTTGGCTTCCAAGCGAAGTAGCCTTTGAGTCTCTTGATAGCAGACTCAGTGTCCTATTTGTTTAAGCATGCAGATGTAATGCATGTGATTTTAGGCATGCCATAAGTGCTAGCGTTTATGGGCACTTTAACTGCATCTTTTATTTCATTTATTTTATTCTCTTTTTCTGTTTGATTAAGGTCAGATTCATCAATTGTAGCATCCAAAGAAAATAATGAGACATGCTCCTAATAAGAAAACTTGGTAGTCTTATTAATAGAAATGGGAGAAAGGTCCATGGTCACATCGAATTCATAATTAAAACCTGATGGACATGTTACATCAGTATCAGAATCAGGAGAGGATGACTCAGACTCAGTACTTGATTCAGATTTAGTCTTTGATTTAGATTTAGCAACATCAGTGGGGCTTTTATCATACTACCAGTTCTTCAGCTTTCTAGTGGTAGGCTTTATCAGAGTGGAGAGGTCAAATTTCTCCTCCTTGTCAATCAAGACAACAATTTCATTAAACAAACCAGTCTCCTTATTCTTTTCATAGTCATGGCCCAAATAGTATATAGGCTGGCTGTCTTCATCGGACAACTTTACATTAGCAAAGAGCTCGAAACCAGGAATTCTAATGCCAATCACAGGACAAATCGATGGTTTAGGGAAGGCACAGTTAGGAATTATCTCTCCCTCTTTGATAAAATACCCATTTAGAGTCTTGAAGTAATGCCTCATGAGGGTGTCAGCTTCCCCCCCCCCCCCTGCTTAGTAATTGCAGACCTTTCTCTAGCTTTAGCTATCTCTTCCTCAATCTCATCATCTGTCGAGTTGTAACCCAGGTGAAAAGGAGGAGTAGAAAATTTGAAGTTGTTGAAGGACTCAACTCCTTCTTGATTTTTTCTAAGGCACTGACCAGGAAAATAGGCCATTTGCTTTATAATGTTCCCAATAATTAGGTTGTAGTATGGATAGAAACCTAGAGCAGTTGCCTATTTTAGATTCTCATTTGTATAAATGAATTGGACAAATGAGAAGCTGGATAAAGGATATGCCAACAACTCGAGTTGGATCTCCAGAATAAGAATTGTGTCTGGGACTTCAGATTTACAGACAGATATGCTTTGATAGTAACTATTTCATTTTTAGTGGGAATTTAACCCTTTGATGAAGAGTTGATGGTTCAACTTTGTCTTGATGAATCTAAAGCCTACCTAGAAGTAAGTTGAAATAGAATGGTACATTAATGACTTTGAATGGCACCTTAAAAGTGGTTGGGCCTATAGTGACGGTCATAGTCACCACTCTTAGGACTTCTCTTTAGGAGTTGTTATAAGCTCATACAATTTGATTTGATGGGTTAAAATTAATAACACTTAACCATAAGTAACTTTCAACTTTCAACGGACATATATTGAGTATAGACCTATTATCCACTAGAGCCATTGGGGTAGTTTTCTCCCTTGTGATGATAGTAATTTAAAGGGCATCATTGTGCGGTCCCCCAGGGGGGGGATTTCATTGTTAGAAGAGTAAATGGATACCCCTTTGGTAGCACTTGTGATGGAAGCAACCAGAGCTTCGGGAGAAATGTCTGTCGGAGTCTGACATTGGCTCAGCCCCTTACAAAGAGCTTAGCGATGAGGATAGGAAGACATAAGTAGACTCCAAATGGAAATTTTTGCTTGAGTCTTCTTTAGTTGTTTGATTATGGGATCCTTTTCAGGGTTAGGAGACCCTTTAGATTGAGCCACTGGTTAGCTTATAGAGAGAGAAGCAACAGGTGCTTGAGTGACCCTACCACTTTTGGTAATAATATATATTTCTTCATCTAGGTGCCTTAAATTAATGATAACTCAATAATAGTCATTGGGGATTAACCTCCCTAAGAGAGGTTGGCCAACCGAAAGTGAGAAATTTAGAGAGAGAGACCTTTCAAAGGAAGATTGGTCTTCTCTAGTGTAGTGATAATTGCTCAAGAGCATAGCATCAGTGATAAGGTACGTGGAATCCTCTTCCTCAAACTCATTCAGTAGTGCATTCACTTTATGTTTTGGGAGAGGATTGGTGCTAATATTTGTAATGGGCAGTAAGAGATCCTTGGCATCAATAAGGTCTTGTATCTTATATCTAAAGGCCTTACAGTTATTAGTTTTATGGCTTGGCCCTTGGTGGTAGTCTCACCTTTTAGACATATTAAAGTTCTTCAACAATGGATTAGGATTAGGCTTGGGCTCCAGTGGTTGGAATGCACCTTTCTCTAACTATTGTTTCGAAATATAGCTCAATGTTAATCCCCTTAAGTTGGTGAATTCCTTTTTTTTTTATCTGAAGGGGATTGTGGGCTAAGATTGCATTAAATCCTTTTGAGTAGTATTATTTTTCTTAAAATGGGAGGATGAGGTCTGACTTTCGTCCTTGATGAGGCTAAATTCAACCCCATCTTCTAGGCGAGTGCCAACATTCAAAAATATTTTGAAGTCAGGAAAGTACTATGATATCAATTTGTCTTGGTACATAGGTAACAAATTCTTGACAATGATGTTAATCTGTTTCAATTTGATTGGTTGATTAACCATTTGGGAGGGTTTTTTCCTCCATCTAGTGATAAAATCGTAAAATGCTGTCTCAAGATTGATTTTTTTAACATCAATTTCTTGATTATAAGAATATTATTTTACAAATTTAGTACAAATTGACTCTTAGGTTACTTTCTTAGAGTCATCCAGTTGAATGAACCAATTCAAAGATGCACCAGTAAGAGACTATTGGAAAAGCTAAGCAAGGAGCTTACCTTCCACACCCAAGGGGCATAAAGTACTGTCATAAATTCTTAAATGAGTGTTGGGGTAAGTGGTACTATCAAACTTCTGAAAGTTTGGCATCTGAAATTTAGGCGGGAGCTTTGCATTTGGGAAGGAACTCAATTCCTTCACATCAAGGACATTCTCCTTCTTTTTTCAAGGTTTTTAAAGTTTTCTTTATTTCCTCATACTTTCAGCCATAGTCTTAAGGAGTGAATGATCTTTAACCCCTTTTGAGAAAAGATCCACAGTAGGGGTAGCTGGGGTGCTATTTCCATGACTAGTTTGTGGATTTAGGACAATAACTTCTTTAACCAAAGCTTTCTTTTTAGAGTTAGAAGAGGTGAAGGCATGATTGGTAGGCTGGATCCCAACTTGAGTCAGCATAGCTTGGACCTTGCCTAATATGGTATGTTATTAGGCTTGCATCATTGTAGAGAGGGTCTCTTGTTGAGTTTTCATAGCATCTTCTTACTTTTTCAAAATTTTATCTAACATTCCAACAATGTCAGTAGGTGGAGCAATAACAGTTCCATTAGGTGCAGTGGCATCAATAACAATGGTGGCAGGAGGTGGGATATCTCCGGCTGACATGGTGACCTTTGGGAAAAAAAGGGAAAGAGTAAGGTATTAGTTTTTAAAAAAGATAAGGCCAGTAGTAGGTAGGTTGGTATGAAAATGTTAGTGTTTTATAGAATTTGGTCTGGAACAATTCACTTTGTCCAATTTCAGTGTTTTGGATGTCGTAATGCATGCATGCATGTATAAAAAAGGTTTCTTGATGACAGTTTGCATAATCAAAGTCATTAGAGTACATGAGACCTAGGATCAACTCTAATTATTATATGATAGCTTGGTGGTTTGAAGGTTCCCCAGTAACTAGAGGTGCAATATACCTAACCACATGTGAACCAAAGAGGTTCACGAGGCTTTAGCGGTACATGTGACCTCGTTATCTCAACCGAAAGGATCGGAGGGTACGCTTCAGAGTAGGATGATTTCACTATCGATAGTCCTAAAGAAGGAAGCTCACTCGATATTACTCTCTATCTAAGTTTTCCTAAAATAAAGGATCGTGTAAAGTGATGCATGAAAACCCACTTTCACACAGTCTTAAGCCAAAAGATTATTTTATCAGAAAATAATCCAGTTAGGTTTTTGTGTCAGTTTTCCAAATGTCCCTAGTGGAGTCGCCAGCTGTGAGGCCTCATCCGGAGGCCGTGATATTTTTTAGTGCGCCTATGAGTTTACAGCTCGAGGAAACCAACCACGAGGGGTCAGATTGTACATGGTGTCGCAGTTGTGGACAAGTCTCACATTTGTGCACCCACATGTGTCCGTCAGTGTGCATGTGGTGTGTAAAGTGTTAAGAGTCTCCACCTTATCTTTAAGAAAAATGATTTTTCCATGGTGATTAAAAAACCAATTTGATTAATTCAATTTTTGAAAATCTGATTATTTGCCCAATTTAGAAAAGGTTTGGCCCTTGAACCAAAGTTGAGTTTAGAGATTCATAATCTGATAAAAATAATTTTTAGAAAAAATAGTTTTCCAGTTTTAATAAATAAATTTTGGCTTAGGCAAATGTGATTTTGGTTAAAATCTAGTTTCATGTATGCATGACATATTACGTGGTGCATGAATAGATAATCATTACAACTTATGATGCATGAAAAAGCTAAATATACAGGGCAAACCATAAATTGATAAAAATAGGAAATAAATAAGGGGTTCTTCCTCTATCAAACTTCTGGTTCTAGGGAATGCACATATCCGCAAAAAAAGCTATAAAATTATATTACATTGCAAAAATAAACAAACAAACAATCAGGGGATCCCCTCTCCAGTCCTTGGATTTGGAAGAGGCACACCTTCCCCAATACAAATCCATAATTGAAATAATAACAATAATATGAAATAATAGCAAATACAGTAGATTGAATAAGCAACAACAATAAACAAACTAATAACAGAAATAACAAAAATGAATAATAAAGAAAACAAAGGAAAATTAGTTTTGAAGTTGAAACCATTGGAAGGTTTGTCAGCATATCCGATTGAATGGGAATCAAATCCTACACTATTCTCCCTTCTCGCGAAGGGTGGGGGTTGTTTTGATAACAAAGTGGGTGGTTTGGTTTTGTATTCAGAAGCTAATAAATTTTAATTAATGAAATTATTAACCGAACAGGCTATTAATCATTTTAGTTTTGATTAATAAAAAGTGATTTTGAAGTGATAAAATTGTATAAGTTCATTTTAGGGCTTAATCCAATTCATTTTTAAGCAAAATTGAGTTTGATAAAGATATGCCTTAATTCAGAGTTAAAGGGCTTAATTAATTCAATGACAATAAGTAAATGGGAAAGAGAATACTATACCCACTTTACCTTTTATTTTTAGGGCTTTATAATCAGCTTGTCGGGAGGTTTGATGAACTAGAATGAGTTTCTGTTGCATTTAGAGAGGACTTGTTTACGTCTGCCTGAACTGGAGTAGTGAAAATTGGATTGATGGATTGATTGTAGGACGAGTGTTTCTTGTGAATTCTGGAGTTTCTGGTGATTTTGAATCAGTTTAGAGGGAATTATGATATCGGGTATGTGTGGAGCTCAAAAGGGTTGAATAGAATCGATAAAAACTAAAATAGAATGGCTGAAAAAATTGGGACCCAAAACATTTTTGAAAGTGTGAATTTATAAAAGCTATGTTGGAAACCCTAGAAATAAAAACAAGTGCATTTTGGCTAAGTGCATTTGTTTTGGGCTGAGATGCCTACATTTGGCCTGAACATGTGTGTTTTGGGCCTATCTTGACTGAGCCCGATTTTCAAGGTTCGTTTCGGTTTGATTCTATTCATTTTTTGGATTTTCTAGGTCCATTTGAAGTCCGATTTGAGTCCGGTTTAAACTGTTGGGCTCGTATTAATGGGCTGGATTTAATGATGCAAAAATTAGGATTCATACACTTATGTTTTAAATCAATTTAGTAATTGGGAATATATTTCATGTTAATTAATTTTTATAAAGAATTAAAATTAACATGTCATAATCTACCATATCATAGAGTAGAAGACTCAAGCAAGCAAGCAAAAGAACTAGCTTTCTTATTAATTTTTAGTTTAACAACCATTATATTGAGCTTGAAAAATCCTTGATTAACATACCCCTTTCCCAAATACATCCCATTTTTGGATAAAACTACTCTATTTAACTCAAACACCATCTTAAACCCCTGCTTGTTTAGAAGTGATCCACAAATCAGGTTCTTCCTAATCTCAGGCACATAATACACATTGTTCAGAGTCAGCTCCTTTCCAGAGGTCATCTTTAGAATCACCTTCCCTTGATCTTCAATTTCATAAGTGACAAAGTTTCCTATAAACAGTTCTCTCCATTATTCATTGCCTCAAATGAAGAGAGCATTCTTTTGTCAGAGCACACATGTCTTGTAGCTCCAGTATCAATCGACCATTCCTTTGGATTTGAACAAACCATATTGACTTAAGAAATCATAGAATAAAGATTGATGTTGGAAACGTCATCAGCAATGGCTTCCACTACATTTTCCTCTCGATTTTACTTTGACAATCTACATTCTGAAGCCTTGTGACCCTTCTTATCATAGTTGTAGCATTTCCCTCAAAAACTAGTTTTCTTTTTGGAGACTCCTTCCTTAGGATTGCCTTGGACTTTTTATTAGGCTTCTTTCTTTTCTAGCTTTCACCATGTTCCACAACATTGGCCTTAACCATAAAGACATTACCTCTCCTTTCAGCCATTCTGTTATCCTTCTCAATACGAACCAATTTTAGGTAGGGAGAAATTTCTCAATGATTGCTGCCACTTGAAAGGTTTCACTTAGCATCATACCTTCACCAATGATTTTAGACATAATGGTCTACATTTCTTGAATCTGACTCATTACAACCTAGAATATATCATTTTATAGTCTAGGAATCGATCTACAACAAATTTCATTGTGCCAACATCCTCAATTCTATACTTATGGTCTAAGGACTCCTATAATTCTTTAGAATTTCTTTTTCCTATGTATACATTATAAAAGGTGTAACTAAGTCCATTCATTACATAATTTCTACACAAGAAATCTAAATGGTGCCAAGCATTAATTGCACTTGCGACTTGAACATCAACTTCCCCCTCTTTAGGTTTTGAAACATCCTCAGTCAAGAACCTCGCAAGGTTCAAGGTGGTCAAGTAGAAGAATATCTTCTATTACCATCTCTTAAAATTCTGTCCATTGAATTTCTTTGGCCTCCCTACATGATTAACAAGAATTGTCATTGGTGTTGTTTCTTTCATCACAGTGGTGACAACAGTAGCTACAAAGGCTGTTCCATTCACACAGAGGTGGCATTAGCAGAGTTCACCGGAGGGATTTATCCTGCCACAGTAGGTAATTGAAGATCAGTTGCCATTTCAAATTTGTTTTAAGATTGTAGAAATAAATATTAAATAGTTAGTAAACAATTACAGAAATTTATAACAAAAATTACATGGAAATGAAATAAGCTTACTAAAAATTACAACTTAAATTACAAAAAAAAATAATTTAAAATAGAATTATTTCAAACAATAAAACAATAGAAGAACAAAGCCAAGGGAAAAAAAAGTAGAAGCAAAATAAGACAGAAACTGAAACAAATTTAGTGCCTATTCACAAAATAAAATACCTATAGAAATTGTTAGTTTAAAACATAAAATAACAAATTAAACAGAAGATAAAAACAAAAAAAAAATAAAACTCAAGGCATGTATAAACATTAACTTTAAAATAGATTCATCACCTATTCTCTTTGCCGTAGGTTGTTTGGTGTCCATCTCCCAGGATATAACGAGTGTTAATTCCTCTGCTCAGCAAAACAAGGAATTACAATGAACTTAGATAGTGATATAACTCAATCAGGATGAACACTTTGAGTGGAAATTAGTGCAAAAGTGAGAGTGTATTTTTTTGTATTCAAAATGAAGGAAGAGCTGCCTATTTATAGCTATGGGGAGGATTTGGTATTACAAAAATTTAAATTCACAATTTAAATTCTGATAACTCCAAATTTTCTCATTAATCTTAATAATTAGGAGTTACAGAATTTTAAATCAAAATTTAAAATCTTATAACTGCACCTTTGGTTGGCTGCAGATTATGTTATGTTTAGTTTTCCAACTATCTTTTTGGGCTAGACCAAAAATAAATGGAGCAAAATTGGACCAGCGTAAGTCCATGGATTTTGGACCGACATTTGTGTATGGGTGGAATTTTAAGGCTTGTGATGGTCAGGATTTGCATCACCAGCATATGTGGAGAGAGTCTCTTCCCAAATGCTTGTTATCCACTTTAAATGGACGCCTATATATATAGCTAAAAATTTTTGCTCACTTTTCTTGTGTGAGATAAATTTTCATTTTTTTCCCTTTGGTCATGTCAAAAGTATAATTTTCACTACAAAAAAACATACATTTACTGACGCCAATTCGGCGTCAGTAAATGTATTTTTAGCTTCAGTAATTCAAGTTACTGACGCCAAACAGTGCTTTACTGACGCGGAAATTGCGACGGTATTTCCTCCGACAGCAAAAAAAAAATACTGATGCGAAAAATTAGGCGTCAGTAATTACTGTTTGGTGTCAGTAATTAATTAATTAATTACTGACCATTTACTGACCAAAAAATTGCGTTAGTAATTTACTGACCCAATTTTTTGCTTCAGTAATAGATATTAATGGGTCAGTAATATTTTCTTAAATAGCAACACATTAGCAACGAAAAAATGCATTTATGACAAAAAAATTCCGTCACTAATTTTCTGACAAAAAAATGAAACATTAATTACGTAACAAATAATGAATGTTTTATATAATAATTAGGTAACTAATAACTAAGTTAATAATAAAAATAATATTAATAAATAATAAAATTTATATAAACATTATATTTAAAAAATCAATTATGAATAAATTTTATATTAAATAAATTACAATACAATATTCAAATTTATTATAAAAATCTAAATTTAGCTCCATAATTAATTAACACATTCTAAG
>CAOJBK010144584.1:0-12353 GCA_948294925.1 Codiaeum variegatum
CTTATGCTCAGTGAGAGATTGGAAATCAAAGTCCCAATAAAGATTTTTTTGTAGGCCTAAGAATCCTTCCTTCTATGAATCCAACATGAGCTTTTGTGGCACTATAAGTGTTCTTTTGTCTTAGTCAGGCAAGGTAATACAACAACTAGTCTCTTTGTTTAAAATTTTCATTAAAAAAACCTAAAAATTCAAAAAAAAAAATGTCAACACAAGGAGGTTGAGCTTATTCCATACACTAAATCAATGGGTATTTAAATATTTTAAGAAATATTAAAAAAAAAACAGGTTATTTGTATTTTTTTTGATAAAATGACAACAATTTTCTTTTGAAATTTAATTATTTTTTATTTTATTGAATGGAAAAATATATAATTTATTTTTTCTATTTTTATAAATCGAACATAATTAAAATAAATTTTAAATAGAGAATTAAGGGCTAGTTCGATATTATTGTGATTTTTTATTATAAAATTTTAAAAATAAAAATATAAAAAATATTATTAAATATATATATTTTTAATAATTTATTTTATGTTTATCAAAAAATAAATTAAAAACATAAAATTAAAAATAATTAGTTTTGATTTTTTTAGATGTTGTTTTTATTTTTTGAAAAACAAAAAAAAAATACCGAACTAACCCTAAAAATTGATTTTATTAATTCTTTTAAATTGAATCAAACTGAATTTTAAAAAATTTTCAATAAAAACCAAAATTTAATTAAAATATAGATTATAAAAATTTAATAAAAAATTATATATATTTTTATGTTTTTTGGTCGGTTTGGTTTCCAAATCTCTTCACCAAATTGACAACTATTTTTTTTAATCTTTCAAGTCAAATCAAATTAAATAGAATAAACCTGATTTATTATGTCAAATTATGAATCAACCACTTGTGACATGACAAATCAGTATTTAATAATTAAGTTAAAAATAATATTAGAATTTCATTCTTAATTTAAAAAATTATTTTATAACTATATTTTTATTAAATAATAAAATTAAATAATAAGATATTTTATAACTATCAAAATTGCTTATCAATTCACTATATTCAAAAAAAAATTCTTAAATTGATTGAAGTGACCAAATCGAATTTGCAATCAATTCGATTTAATTTAATTTTTGGCTTATTTGAATTGTTTGTCCACCCCTAACCCCACCACACTACTTGCCCTAAAATTTCTCCCCCACAAACAACGGAAACACCATATGCAGATTAGGTGAAAACCAAAAAAACAAAAAAACTATTAAAAGAACAAATCTAATCTCTTTGTCATTAAATGATAATAATTTTTTTTAAAAATAATAAAATAAAGTTCATAAATTTATCAAAATCTTACGTAGTATAGTCTTTCATAAGAGTGAATACATTGACAACTCTTAATCATGACCCCTACCTTATAGTAAGAAAATACACTCACATGTTATACATAAAAAGCCCATAAACCAAAAATTTTATATGGTCCCCTACAGTAATAGAGTGGGTCCAATATATAGAGTGGGACCCAACTGGTATTGCATGTGAGTGACATGATGAAGAGTTTTTGATAGGACTGAATTTATAGAGTCATTAGGGTTACCCTTTAAGCTTATTATTGGTGTATTTGCCTTTACATTATGTCTCATGAAAGGTTACAGGACTCTTTGTCACGTGCCTACTACCCTCTCTTTTTGCTACTCTATATCAACTAAATCAAGAACAAGAACAAGAAAAAAGAAAAAGAGTAACTGTTCATTTCTTTCACTTTCAACTGATTTTGAATCCAACGAATTGTTGTTTTCAGAATGATTTAAAGAAATTTTTGTAAAAAGGAAGTGTTCTTAAAGTGTAGATGGAACTATAGTAATCTGTCTCTCTTTTGTAAAAGTATCAGTTCTCTGATAAATAGGCTTTAGGCAAGTAAGTGGACACTTTAATTTTTATGTCTAGTGTTGAATTAAGTTGGTCGGTCCACTCAAATGTATTAATTTAAAGGTGAGCCCAGGCCCAGACCCATCAACTTTCCACCAAATAATAATAATAAATAAACTTTAATCCCTTTACTGATTTTTCTTTAAAGTGTTAATTTTTTATATTATAGTTGATTTAGAAAAAGAAAATATAACAAAAACAAAATTGTTAACACGGGGCTTCAGATCTTCATAGGGGAACTCGAACGAGCAACAATAAAAGTAAAGTCACTAATGATCTAGCTCCTTGTTAATGACAATGGCCAATATAATCTAGGTTCAAACTCAATATAAGCTCGTTATGAGGCCCAAATCTACTAGAGGGAAGGCTTTCACTTATTTTTCTTAATTCAAACCTTTAATGGTCCTAAAGCTTGTATTCCAAGTCCCATGGTGAGCTCCATCAATCTTCAAGTGTAAGACCCTGATCAAGATCTCAATCACGAGGCTCCAAGCGAGACCTCATTCCATATTCAAGAATATTCTTAGCTCAAGGTTCAACTCAATCAACCTCAAATCATGACCTATGGACTTTTTCAAGGGGATCTTAGTAGAAGTCCATATCAGAAGACAAGTTAAAAAGCCCAAATCCACATAAAGAAAATCCTAGGGTGAACTCTCATCGCCTTAAAAAAGTATATAAGGTACTCTAATTCATAGGACAAAAGATCTGACCATTAAGACATTTTATCAAACTTTAATTTTTTTACTCTGATAAAAACTCTAGGATTAGATTTAACTTAGCTTTTAAATTAGGAGTAGATTTAACTTAGCTTTTCCTATAGTTGTTCCACCTGGAAAGTGACAACAACTGCTTATATCTTCACTGGTAGATGGGGTTGACGATTTTAACTTGTATACCATACATCTTCCTCAGATAAGGAATTCCTGACGACGGCAATACCTATATCTGGGAAGATAAGATCCATCAAGAGCCTTAGAGATGGTGACTGGTGAAGACGTCGAAAGTCAGCTCTGAGAACACGTATCAGAATCTAGATTTATCCTTGTATTTCTTTGGTTCATTCTTATTTTCTTTATTTTATGCTTTGCACATTGGAAAAATATCAAAAAATATACATTGTTTGGGATCAATATCTGTGGGTTTAATATACTCTCTTTCTTAAATATCATATCCTTAATTTGCTTTTGTTACATTTCGGCCTAAACTGATATAAGGAATCTATAACTTTGATTTTATTAGACTGAGAATATTTGGATTTATATACCCGTATCCGAGTGTCTATAATGACTTGAGATCCTCAAATTCTATGCAAACAAAAATATATGAATGTTCGGAAAAAAAAATGAATAAGATGTAACTTTTCGAAGGACCAAATATATTATATAAATAAGTTTAATAAATTTCACCTTAAATAACTTTGAAATTTTAAATTAAGAGACATAACTATTTCTTTTGGACTTTTTAATTAAAAATCTTATTTATTTTTTTCCTTCATTTTTATCAAAACTAAAATTTTTAAAATTTATTTTTATATTACTCAAATTTAAAAAATTAAAAAAAAATCAAAAAAGTTTTTTTTTTTAAATAAAAGGGAAAATTTTTTTAATTAGTTTTGGTAGAAATAAATAATTAAAATAAAGTCATTTTATATCATTTTTAATATAAAATGATTAACATAATTTGGACGAAACAACAAACGCCTATATCTTGCCTATTTTCAGGGCTGGTTAGTAGTGAAAGATTAAGAACCGATTAAGCAGGCTGGGGTGTCAGTTTCTTCCTGGTCTCGGCTGACCATGGGCTTGTACAAGTGCAATTATGATGCTAGTTTGGATGCGAACAACAAACGGCTTGGGATGGGCATTATAATTCGTGGCAGCAATGGTCAATTTATTGTCTTCAAGCAACAATCAATTTGTTTCTCAGGTACAGTCATGGAGGCAGAAGCAGTAACGGTTCTTAAGGCTATAAGATGAGTTTTCTCACTAGGTTATCTACATATTAAAATAGAGAAATAAAAAATTTTGATATAATTGAGAGACACAAGTATTTTTAATTAAAATAAAAAAAATAAATGTAATTAATCTATAAAAAAAAATAAGAGAGAAATGCATGTAGAGAAGGAATGTTGTGCAATGTACACTACACCTTAGAAATTTCACTGTGATAACATAAAAGATTATATTCCAACATCGGACACTTTCTTAGCCTGATTCGACCTCAATTACATACTTGGATTCTGAATGAACTCTGTAACACACTGGTCCTACTCGAACTCCAAACTCATAAACAGTTTTGTCTCTTATGGCCTTCGGAGGTTCGAGTTCTACAGCAGACATGTATCGCTTTGCTCATGGAGAGGTACACTGCAGAGTATCCGGAGTTGACGCGTGTCCCCTTCAACAGGGTTTTTACCCTATAAATACAGTCTTCAACAACTTAAACGAGATAATGTTTTCTTTACAATCCAAATATTACATAAAGTTTCATTATTGAGTTACAATCTGTTTCTAACTTAAGTGTCGGAAGGTTATCGGCGGACATCACGTCCGGCCACCTCTGACCACTGTTTATTCTGTGCTGACTGATCCAGTTTGACCAGAGTAATCCTAATCCAGCGTTAGCCAGACCCACAAGTATCATATTCCCACATCGGACACTTCAATAGTTTAAATAATCAGTAAACTATATCAAAATTCAGGCTGTTTAAGGATAAGTTGATTGTGATTAAGAAATTAAAATTAATGATTTGATTATAATTATCACTTGTACTTATTTTCCCTAATTTTAAATTCAAAATACTATAATTAATTCACGTGTAATATTTTCAGTCTCTGCAATGAGACAGAGAATAATTCTCTGCGAGCCAAATGAAATTTCAAACTATAGTATAAACATCTCATTATAGAACCATTGAAATTGCCTAATGAAACTTCTTTTTTCGCAGGCTAAAACTCTCACGTGCTTAATTTATTACAGTAAGAATTATTCTTTGACGATGAATTATAGTTTTGACAGAGCAAAACTGGTAAACCTGGCAATGAAAAATTATGATGGAAAATAGAATAGAAGTACCACACTATTGTCTTAGGATTTTAGGGGTTAATTGAGACTTTGAGATTTCTCTCTTTTTAGAAAAAAAAATTGATGTAATTTTGAGTTTTTCTTTATTAGATAGAACAAGTGGCAAGAGCAAATATGATATATTTTCCATCAAAAAAACAGAAAGAAAGAAAAATATGATATAATTAATAGTATTAATGTGAAAATTATTTTTTTTTCACTACTGCATAGTTTTAAATCTATACTACATTCAGACTATTTAAATTCACACCGGACTAATCCAATTAAGGAGTAAAGTGCTGACAAATAAAGTTACTCCATATATGAACGGTGATTGATAATGGAACATCTAACCCCATTTAAAAGATGAGAGTGTTAAAACTACTCATACTAATACTAATTGATTAATGTGAAAATTATTATTAATACAATAACATTTGAACAAATTAAGTTAAAAAATATTTTGGTCAAATTTAAGAGGAAACTATACATAGTACTATATTTTTTTCAATTTTTTATTTGAAATTATTATAATTTTAATCATGCACACTTTTTATCCATTTTATTTCCAGCAATACCCTTTAGACCTAAATCTTTCCCTCTCTCACCAGTCTCTCAAATGCCAAAAGTTTAAACATCCATAATACAATTGACAGATTCAAAACTAGAATTTGACTGTAGAATTTATTTCTACTCTTATTTGGATCTTTTTCTCTTGCTAATAATCGAGTTATTTTTTTGGAGAAAAATAAAAGGAAAGTAATTCAAAATGATCTAAGTCACAGAAATGGACAACATTATAAAATTTTTTTACATAACCAATATCATTGCATGTAAATGCAAAGAAAACAAGCCACTAATGATGATAAAAATCTAAATGTAGCTTCTACTAGCAAAACCAACAACTCTTATAAACAGGGCATTACTAATAGCTCAAGATTTGACATCCTAGCCTCTATTCAAGATAATGTGTAAGACATTAGGCCAGAAAATAGCAAACCTTATTCGGGCAGCCTTGCATCCTCTCAGACCAAGGGGTCTTACAAGAACAAAAATGCTGGCAACTCGACAATATCCCGCATAATTCTTGCTGTGTGGGATGAAAATATTGTCAGATCGCCAAAACAGTCTATGACTCATTCTTCTACAATAAGGAAATGCAAAGGATTGGACAAAGAAAACATATCTCCTGGGATTGAGAATCTCATTATTAATGAAAATAATATCAAGGGAGAGTTAGATGGCTCAAGAACAGGTCAACCAGAAAATGCTATTGGGAAGACTTCGACTATCATTCTGGTTGACACCTCTCTAGATAAAAATCAACATCAGGTTGTGATATATAAAACACCAGACTATGTTACTCTGCCTCTCTTTCAGGATAAGCCATCCATCCTTCACCGATCAGGTGGAGGAGGGAGACACCCTGATTTTAAAAATGTTGTGGTGATTATACAAAATCTGAAAATTAAAAATAAAGCAAGATAGATGGGATCCAAGAACTCCATTGCAGAGACCATACATAAAATTTTAGGTGCAGAAAACATTGAAGCTATCTTGGAACATTGCCAGGAGACAAGTCTTGGTGATATGCAGGAACAATCACATATTGAGGATGTGGATTGAGAAGTGAGTATTTTCCCCTTTTTTATTCAATTTTTTATCAATTCTAATTTCTCCATTTTTTTGGAATGTGCAAGGTGCAGCTTCACAAGCTTTTGGAAGAGTCTTAAGAGATATTCTTTATGCTCATAAGCCATGTATTTTCTCTTTCTTGAAGCCTAGAATCAATGGAAGGAAGGCATACGAAGTAATTCTTTCTACTAATCTAAATAGATCCTTTATGGTGGAAGCCTCTGGTTTCTCAGGGGGCATATGGATTCTATGGAACAACCATGTGGGAGTTGACATCTTAGCTGCTATTGATAAATGGGTTCACAAGCGAATTAATATCAGCTATTCCCAACGATTTCTCTTCACAGCGGCGTATGGATCCCCTAATCCATGCAAGAGGGTAAGGCTTTGGAAGGAGTTGAGTGACATTAGTAGAAGCGTGACATGTCCTTCGATAGCTGGTGGTGACTTTAACGCTTTTCTTTGGGCCGAGGACAAATCTAGTAACTCTAGCTAAAGGATACACACTTGTGCTCGTTTCCAACAATGGGTGGAGAGTGCCAATATGACTGATCTCCATGTATCTGGGCCTCGTTTCACCTGGACTAGAGGGCTTCTATTTGAGAGGTTGGATACATATTTGGGCTCCCCTTATTAGTTTACAATGTTCCCCCACTATACTGTTCTTCATTTAGAGCGTGTTAAGTCTGCCCATAGACCAATATTACTAAAGCTTGACGCTTCCAGTGGCACTCAAAATAGAAGAATTCTTGCTACTTGGGCTGCCCATCCAGATTGGAGTCGCCTTGTTGCCAACACATGGCACATTACACGAGACTTGCCTAGTAAAATCAATTTTTTTCGAGAGCAGGCTATGGTATGGAGCCTAAACACTGTTGGTGATATTAGTAGAAAAAATAAGAGTGATGGCTCGTTTAAAGGGTGTGCAACGCCATCTCGAATTGTATCACTCTAACAAACTTCTCAATCTAGAAAAAACCCTCCTTAAGGAATACAAAGATATTCTTTACCATGAGGAACTGCTATGGAGACAGAAATCTAATGCAGAATGGGTGAATTTTGGAGACAGAAACACGTCCTATTTCCACAACATCGCCAAGCAGAGGCAACATAGATCTCATATTTCCGTGGTTAAAATTGGAGGGGAGTGGTGTTCTGATCAAGCTGTGTTGACTGTGGAGGCTGGTAAATTTTTTCAAAATATTTATGCAGGTTCTTCTGATAATGTGAGCTGTGATTATCCTAATGGCCTCTTGCCCTGTATTTCTCCAGAAGATTACGAGAAGCTTGCCAGACCCATTTCGATAGATGAGGTGAAGCAAGCCCATTTTGACATAGCCCCTCCGAAAGCTCCAGACCCAGACAATATCCCAACATTCTTTTACCAAAAACATTGGGACTTAGTAGCTAATGATCTTTTCAATTTTGTTAAAGCTGTTTTTGCACGAGGCTCCATTGCTTCATAGCTCAATGAGACAATAGTGGTGCTCATCCCAAAGATGACCTGCCCCGAATCTTGGAATCACTTTTGGCCGATCAGCCTATGTAACGTGACTTACAAATTGATTTCCAAAATTGTTGCCAATGGTGATGCATAAGCTCATTAGCCATACACAAATAAGCTTTGTCAAGGGAAGGCACATCACAATTAATATCATGATTGTTCAGGAGCTTCTTCATACCATGCATACAAAGACATGGAGGAAGGATTATATGGTGATGAAAGTGGACATAGAGAAAGCATATGATCGCCTAAGTTGGGAGTTCATTGTTCGGACCTTATTGGATTTTGGGTTTCCTAGTGGCTTGGTTAATGTCATTTTAAAATGCCTCTCTAATGCATCCAAGAGGATTGTTTGGAATGGCGATCTTTCTAATAGTTTCAAGCCTACTCGTGGTGTTCGTCAAGGCTACCCGATGTCACCATATATCTTTGTCATTTGCACGAAACTTCTCTCTCAGTTAATCTTTAAAGAGGTGAACTGTGGTAAGTGGAAAGGTATGACGACTTCTCGTAATGGACCAACTTTTTCTCATGTTTTTTTTGCAGATGATTTAATGCTCTTTGGTGAAGCCACTCTGGACAATGCTTTTGTTATGAGCAGTGTTCTGGATCTTTTTTGTCAAATTTCTGGACACAAAGTTTCTAAAACCAAGTCAATGGTTTTCTTTTCTAAGAATACCATCGAAGAGCTTCAAAACGACATTGTAAGTAGCATGGCTATGTGTTCAACTACTGACTTAGGCTGCTACTTAGGGGTCCCATCAGTTCATGGCCGGAACACAAAAAACACTTACTCCAGCATGCTTAATAAGATGAACACTAGAGTTGAATCTTGGACCTGGAAACACATATCTCTTGTTGGCTAAGCCATTCCATTCTTTACTATGCAACCCTCTTGCTCACTGTTTGACACTTGTAACAAGATTGATATCATTTGTAGATCCTTTCTATAGGGTTCTCCTAATCTCAATAATAAGATTAATGTTGCCCCTTGGAACTTAGTGTGTCAACCTAAAGACATATGAGGGCTAGGCTTTCTTAATGCAAAATTGTTCAATGATGCAACTGTTATGAAATTAATCTAGAGTATTTTTAACGACTCCAAAGACTTAAGGGTTCAAATGCTTCAGGCAAAATACAATAAAGACCTTTGTGAAGGAAATCCCATCCTAAAAAGCCATTCAAAGTATGTAATATAGTGTACTATGGCTAGAAACTGGGATCGTACGTTGCAGGGTATTGGTTGGAGTCTTGGCAATGGCTGTTGTGTTAGGTTTTGGAAGGACGATTAGGTTCTTCTTGACCAACTCCTTATCCATTACACCATTCAAATCATCTTTGATAGCCTCCTTGAATTAAAGGTATGTGAAGTTGTGAACTCGAATGGTAATTGAGATTGGAATTGCTTCCCTACCTTTTTGCCTCAGCTCATTATGGATTCTATTGTGGCTATCAAGCCTCCTTAAAGAGAGGATGGCAATGATGAAATCGCCTGGCGATTAACACATAACGATCTTTTCTCCATCAAGTATGCCTATGAGCTAATTGAAAGTCCGAATTGGCAGCCTGTAAACAGAGAATGGAATGTCATTTGGAGTTGGTGCGGCTCGGAGCGCATAAGGTACTTTCTATGGCTTTGTCTGCAAAATCATATTCTCACCAATGAAGAGAGGTGCAAAAGACACCTTTCAGATGATCCCTCTTGTCCTCATTGTGGCGCTCCATCGGAGAGCATTCTTCATTTGCTTCGGGATTATTACGAAGACTAAAGAGTTTGGTTTAAACTTATCCAACCCAGTGATTCTGCCAGCTTTTTTTTATATAATTTTCATGACTGGATTCTCTAGAATTAAAAGAACTCTACCGTAAATTTGGTAGGCATCCAATGATCTATTATCTTTGGCACCACTTGTTGGATTCTGTGGAAAATGAGAAATGGAGCTATTTTCGATTGCGAATTTGTGCTGCCTCACAACTTGCATACTATCATTAAGGCGAAAGGCGGAAAGCTATGTTTCGTGGTCTAATAATATCTTGCTCTTTAACGGCAACATGAAAGTTGATAAATTGGTGGGTTGGAGTTGTCCTCCTTTAGACTGGTATAAAGTTAATACAGATGGTGTCTTTAGGGAAAATTCCAGAAGGGCAACTGCTAGGGGAGTAATTCGTGATGATAGGGGTCGTTATGTTACTGGTTTTTTAGCCAATCTCGACTTGTGTACAGTCCTCATGGCTGAGTTCTGAGCGATTCTATATGACCTCCAAGTTGCATGGGAGAAGGGCCTCAGAAATGTGATTATCGAATATGACAATTTGCAAGTAATTTCAACTCTTAACAATTATGGATCTGTTTCTCGAAAGTACGGATAATTGCTGCGTGCTCTCAAGCCTCCAGCACCAGGATTGGACAGTTCAGTTTGTTCATACTCTTCGCGAAGGGAATTCATATGCCAATTTTATGGCTAGTTTGGCTTTTGAGGAAAATTCAGACTTTTCTATTTATGATTCCTCTCCTTGTGATTTTATAAAGATGCTGAATAGTGATGTTATAGGAGTTTCCTACAGATGCTTTTGCTCTATGTAGCTGCTGTTATTTGTTGTTTTTTTTACTACTGCCTTCTTGCAATATATATATATATATATATATATATATCCAAATTTTTTTATCTCTTTATTGATATTTTAGATATTTTAATTTGTAGCATAAAATAAATAAATAAGATTTTTTTTGAAACTAAATAAAAAAGATTTTTAATATGTAGAAAAGATAAATTTTAAATACTTATTTTTTAATAGGCATCCAATTTTTTCTTTTTTTTAAAAAAAGTTTTTACTGTAGCCAGCAAGTCAAACAAAATTTGATAACTGCTTAATTATATAATTAATTAATTATTTTAATCAGAATACTTCCAGCCTTGCAGACAATAGAATTCTGAGTACAAATCACTGGCTCCAAGTTGAGATTTGTTTTTTCTCCCAGTTAAGCATCGTCTCCTTAATTTTTTTTTATTATTAAAAATTTGTCCAATTTTAATTAAATTAATTCCTGCTATTAAAAAAAAAATTCTGTGTAATTCTCACTCTGTCACTCAGTATATATCCAGCTGTGTGGCATGAACCATATAATCAAATTCCAGAAATTCACATTACCTTAAAAACAAAAATTAATCCATCATTAACTCCCTAATTAAGTTCTTCCTCATAGACATAGAGAATCAAATTATCCTTAAAATTCATATTAACAAGGTTTCATGCTGCTTATTTCAGGATTAGTTTATCATTAGGAGGCCAAGCATTCTCATCTTCAAATCCTCATTTTTTCCACACAAAGGGCTTTTTAGTCCTTTGGTCTTTTTCCCTTTTTGTTTTAATTTGACTTTCTCTTATTTACATCATGGGTTGCTTCTTTTTCTTTAACATGGTCAAAGCTGAATTCTTACATCATGTTGGATTAAATTTCCTTTTTGCCCCTTGGATTTCATGGTTACTTTTACTCCAATCCGCACCGTTTTTGCACCCGAAACTTTATCTTACCTTATTCTTTGGTGGGTTTTTACAGTCCCAGTTGTAGCCATAGATTTGAAAATTTACGGTCAGTGGTTTACTAAACGGAAGAGATTTTTATCAACGGTGGCGAATCCGACGAGTCAGTTATCGATGATCGGAAACTTAGTCGGCGCACAAGCTGCCGCTAATATGGGGTGGAGAGAAACGGCGGTTTGCTTATTTGCATTTGGAATTGTTCATTATTTTGTTCTTTTTGTTACACTTTATCAGAGATTTCTTCTTGTTTTAAGCTTCTGGTTATGTTGAGACCAGTTTTCTTCTTGTTTTTAGCCACGTCGAGCGTTGCTTGTTTGGCTTGGGACGCCATTAATGGAGCTTTTGATATTGCTTCTAAGGCCATCTCCAACGTATTCTCTATTTTACAGTGTACTTTCCTCTATTTTTGGAGTATCTACAGTAAAATGCAGTAAATTCATCTGTAACATATTATTCTATTTTTATTTCCAAAAAGAATATTTTTTACATATTATCTTTACACATAATTATATATAATTTTATATTTAACTCCATATGCAGAGTGAACAGTGCCTCTACATATGGAGTGCCTTTGAAATTTTTTTTTTTTTAAAATATGTAGAGTGAACAGTGTCTCTCTAAATTTGAGGTGGCACTGTTCACAATTCATCAAAATAAAAAATAAAATAGAATACATTAAAGAGATGAA
>CAOJBK010144815.1:0-19952 GCA_948294925.1 Codiaeum variegatum
TATAGTAAATTAAATCAGACACAAAAGAGTACAATTCCCCCCACCCCCCCCCCTCTATTGGAAATTTAATTAGCATTATCAATTGGAATCATAGTAGGTCTCTACTAATATATAGGCTTAACATCCTAGAGGAAAGATCAACTGAATGGCCAGCCGAGCAAGAATTTTACTACTACTTCCTGAAGCACAATCTGTCAATTGACAACCTCTATTTGATGGTACTCAGTATGCTTATTAGAAAAATAGAATGGCATACTTCATTCAGGCTACTGATATCACTTCCAGGACTATTATCTATAACGATCCTAAAAAGGCAACCAAGATGGTTGATGGAAAAGTACTTGATAAACTTGAAATAGGATATGTCAAAGCTGACTAGGCTCAGATAGCTCAGAATGCTAAGGCTATGAACATCTTGCATTATGCGCTAACACCTTCTGAATTTAATTTAGTTTCAGGATGCAAGACAACCAAAGAAATATGGGACAAGCTTAGAAACACCTATGAGGGAATCAAGGTTGTTAAAGATGCAAAGGTAAATGTTCCCATAAGATATTATGAGAAATTTGAGATGTAGCCACCTAAGAAAATTTCAAAAATTAATGTTAGAGTTATAAAAATTATAAATCAGCTTAGTGCCTTAGGTTGCCAAATGTCTGAACATAATCACATACAGAAGATTATAAGGTCAGTGCCAAAATAATGGGACTCAAAGATAAATGTGTTAATGGATAGAGATGATCTTACACTAGATGAACTTATTAGATCATTGCTCTCATATGAAATGATTCTTATAAAAAGGAACAAAGTGAAAAAGAAGAAAGGGATTGCTCTAGTTATTGAGGAAGAATTTGAATCATCTGACAATGATGAGATGGATGCACTTGCTTAAAAAAAATGAAGAGATTCATGAGAAGAAAAGGGAAAAAAGAATAAAAAGTTAGACAAGAGGCAATCCAAATCTGAATCTAGTAAGAAAGACTCATCTGAACCTATATACTACAAGTGTAACAACCCAAGGCACATTAAGCCTAATTGCCCGAAGCTGAAGAAGTAGAAGAAAGGTAAGAGAGAAGTGCTAGTCATGTAGAGTGACACTGGGGCCACAAACGGTTCAAACGAGAAGTTATATCGTAATGAAAAGGCCAACCTCTGCTTATAGTGAGTTCAGCTAAGGACGCTCCTGATGCAGAAGCTTCAGAAATAAGTGATTCTGACTCTTACAATAGTATGGAACATGTATTTAATGAACTATATGATGAGTATAAGACACTTAAGAAAACCTTTCAAAAATTGAAAGTGAAATTTATTGCGCTAGAAGTTGAGAAAGCTATCTTAAGGGACTAAAATAATGAATTGCATGTTGAATGCATGAAGCATAGGTTTCTATTTGCAAAACTATATAAATTAGAAGATAATCTATATAGTTATGTGTTTCAAAATAGTAGTTTGATCAAGTCAAATGACAGACTTACTAATGAAAACATTAAGCTAAGAGAGATTCTAAAGTATGACAGTACACTCATGACAAAGCTTAAAAATGATAGAGATGACTTTTCTAAAGAATTTGAAAATAAAAAAGTAGTCATGAATGAGTTAGTGTAAAGTCTTCTAATGTTGCATCTGCATCTAACAGGAAGAAAATAGATAGTCGTGTATGCTCTTACTGTAAGAAGTGTAGACATCCATCCAACAACTGCTTTAAAAAGGCTCGCTATGGAAAATATGTATGGGTTCCTAAGGGAACCAAGCCTACTAATCTAAACAGACCTAACATAGCTTGGGTACTTGTAAGATTGTTTGAGCAATACACATAAATTAGCTAACTGGCACTTAATTAGTGGCTGCTAAAAACATATGACAAGAGATTGTTAAAAGTTCTCCAAGCTAAATGAATCTATTATAGGATATGTGAAATATGGAGATAAAAGCAAGGGATAAATCATTGGAATAGGCACCATCAAGTCCAAGCCTCTTATCTATAGGTATAACTTGTTGAGTGTAAGTCAGCTATGTGACGAGAATAAAAGGGTCATATTTGAAGCTACCTACGTTGAAGTTTAATCAACAATAGATTGCAAAACGATTTTCATTGTTCGACGTGTTGGTAACGCATATGTTTCCAATTTAAATAATTGGAACATCACTGAAGAGTGCCTACTTTTAGTGGATGATTATAGTTGGTTATGGAATAGACGTCTAGGTCATATTAATGAGTGAAATAAGTCATACAGTTAGAGAAGGCTTAGTCTCAGGGCTGCCTAATGCTAAATTAGAAAAAGATCACTTATGTGATGCCTATCAAAAAGGAAAATAGATCAGATACTCATTCAAAACTAAGTTTATAATCTCTACCAACAGACCACTAGATCTATAACATTGTGAATTATTTGGTCCTATCATATGATGCAGTATGAATGGTAACAAATATGCTTTTCTGATTGTTGATGATTACTCTAGATTCATTTGGGTCTTATTTTTATCTACTAAATATGATACATTCTCTTAGTTTAAACTTTTTTGTAAAAGTGTGCAGAATGAAAAGGGATACAACATTACATCCATTAGAAGTGATCATGGAGGAGAGTTTAAGAATGATGCATTTGAACAATACTGCAAGGAGCATGGCATTTTTCTCAACTTCTTAACACCTAAGATTTATGAGCAAAATGGGTTAGTTGAAAGAAAGAATAGAATGTTAGAGGAGATGGCTAGAACCATGCTTAATGAGAGTGCACTACTTAAGTACATTTGGGAAGAAGCTATAAATATTGCTTTCTACATTCTTAACAGAGTACGAATCAGACCTTAGCTAAATAAGACTCCATATGAGCTTTGGAGAGGCAGAAGGCCAAATCTCTCATATTTCCATGTGTTTAGATGTAAGTGTTTCTTTCTTAACAACAAAAAAGATTACCCAAGGAAATTTGAATCCAAATCTGATGAAGGTATCTTCTTAGGTTATTCTACATCTAGTAAAGCTTATCTCATATTCAATGAAAGAACATTAGTTATAAAAGAATTTATGCATGTTGTATTTGATGAAACTAACCACTCTTTTGAGAAGAAAGATAAGTATAATGATTTAAATGATGACCATGATGAAAAATCATAAAGAAAATCTATCGGAGGTAGAGAAGTTTGGAAATGAAAAAGAGTCAGATGTTAAGGCACCTGATCCATCTACTCCATAAGATATCAAACCTGACCTACCCAAGGATTGAAAGTATCACAAGGACTGTCCAAGAGAAGCAATACTCGATAGTCAATCACAAAGAAGGCTAGCCAGATATATATTCAAACAAATACATGATTTAGTGGCATTATTTCTCAAGTGGAGCCCAAAATATGTGATGAAGCTCAATTAGATGAAAACGAGGTTATAGCTATGCAAGAAGAGTTGAATTAGTTCGCTAGAAGTCGAGTATGGAAGTTGGTACCTAGACCAAAGCATCAAGTAGTCATAGGAACTAAATGGGTATTCAAAAATAAATTAGACGAGTATGGAATTGTAATGACAAATAAAGAAAGGTTGGAAGCTAAATGGTATAATTAGTAAAAAGGAATCAATTTTGATGAGACATTTGTGCTAGTCGCTAGGCTTGAGGAAATAAGATTTCTATGCGCTATTACATGTTACAACAATATCACTCTATATTAGATGAATGTGAAAAGTACATTTCTAAATTGTCATTTATCAGAGGAAGTCTATATGGAGTAGCCTTATGGGTTTACGATTCCCAAGCTAGATAATCATGTCTATAAGCTGTTAAAAGCTCTATATGGCTTAAAATAGGCTCTTAAGGAATGATATGATTGGCTTAGCACATTTCTCATGCAGAAAGGCTTTTCTCATAAAAAACTAAATACCACACTCTTCATCAAAACTCACAACAATAACAACATGCTCATCATACAAATCTATGTAGATGACATAGTTTTTAAGTCTATTTACAAATCTTTATGTGAGAAGTTTGCAAGAGATATACAGGGTGAGTTTGAGATGAGCCTTATGGATGAGTTTAACTTCTTTTTGGGTCTTCAAATCAAATAGATAGATGATGGAATATTCATTTGTCAATCTAAGTATACAAAGGAGTTGCTGATGAAGTTCAAAATGAAAAAGTTAAAGAGTATTGGTACTCCCATCACTCCTTCGTGCAAGTTAGAGAAAGATGAATCTGGAAAGTCTATAGATATAAAGAAATATAGAAAAATGATTAGATCCCTTTAGTATCTAATAGCCAGTAGACCTGATATTCACTTTAGCATTATCTTGTGTTCAAGATTTGAAGCAGATCCTAAAGAATCTGATGTAATGGAAGTTAAAAGAATATTCAGATATCTTGTGGGAACCTCTGAATTAAGTTTGTGGTATCCTAAAGGTAAAAATCTGGAGCTAGTAGGATACAATTATGCTGATTATGCTGGAAGTCGAGTTAACTGGAAAAGCACATATGGAACATGTTAGTTTTTAGGTGATTTCTTGATATCTTGGTTCAGCAAGAAGCAGACCTGAGATGCTTTATCTACTGTAGAGGTAGAATATGTGCTAGTTGGATGTTGTATCACTCAAATTCTTTGGATGAAGAAGTAGCTAGAAGATTATTGTTTTACATTCAAATATATTCCAATCAGATGTGACAACACAAGTGCAATCAATAACTCTAAAAATCCATTCTTACACTCAACAACCAAGCACATTGAGATAAGTCATCATTGCATCTAGGATCACGTGCAAAAAGGAGACATAAGGTTTGATTTTTTCTCGTCAGATCAATAACTAGCTGATATCCTAATCAAGCCATTCAACAAAAAGCAATTCTATATGATCAGATGGAGTCTTGGTATGGCTACATTTGGTTAACCTTTATTTAATTTATTTTGTCTTACTTATTATTAGATGAGAATACAACCAATGATCATTAGAATTGATTTGTTTGAGATGCATATGCTAATAGTCAACTAATGAAGAATATATTAATTTCCCTCAAATTAATTTATTCAATTCATTAGTTTCTCTTACTTGTTATTAAATGAGAGTGCATCTGATTAGCATTAGAATTGATTTGTTTGAGATGCATGTGCTGACAGTCAACTAATGAAGAATAAATTAATTTCCCTAAATTAATTTATTCAATTCATTAGTATGAGGTTAAAGTTATTGGTTTGAAATATATCACTTAATTTTTCCTTAGCTAGAAGTGCTTCTAATATATAATTAGGATACTAACATAAGAAACCTGATGTGATATGCATTGATTTTGAATTTGAAAAATGTGATGAAAGAGAAAGAGATAGCAAACAAACTGCTGCAATCTCTGATCTTGTGTGTACACATGTTAGAATGAGAATTTTTATGTGTAATTGGTTACTTATAATTAGGTTATTTCAGATTTTCTGATTGGAGCACATATCCCTAATGACTACTTATTAGTTACATCCTTACAGAAATTGATAGTCACCCCTAGGGAAACTGCTTCTGAGAAAGGGAGGAAATTATGGCCTTTAATTGATTTGATGTATCTTGTTTGATAACAGTTCTTCTATATAAATTTGTTGGTGTATGTATGGAATGAAAACTTCATTTTCTCTTAAACTTTAAAATTTCTTTTCTCTTAAACTTTAAAATTTTAGAAACCCATAAACCTTTCTTCATTGTGTTCATGATGAAATGGCCAAAAAAAAAATCAAAATCCTCCACTCCTGTAACCAAGAGAACTATGAGTCCTCTAGTTCCTCTACCCAACCTATAAAAAAGGTTAATCTTCTATCCTCTTAAAATAGTGGACTAGAAAGTGTTTGGTATTGATAAGCACAAGTTCAATGAGTAGTTTGTGTTTTACAGATGGGTTAGATTCCTGACTAACTATGTGACTATTTTTTAATCTGAAGTGGAAAAGCTCTAAATGTCATTGAAGAAGCTTTCAGAAATAGAGATGGAAGTGACCATGAAAGGTAATAAATATATTATTTATGTTAATTTTTTTAGCAATGTATTGGGGATTCCTAAAGAAGGAACAAAAGTCTGGAGTGAAAAGAAGATTTTAAAAAAGGTTCCAGAGTTTGATGTTGATAAGTATCTAAAGGAGGAGGTTATGGATAATGAAATTTCTAGAAATGTGAGGAGTTTTGTGAAATATGGACTCCATAGCAGGGTGTTGCATAAGTTGTTATGTCACATTATTAATCCAAGGAAAGGAAGCCTGGATTATGTTTCAAAAATGGATGCCCTCATCATGTGGCATATTACTAAAAATGTAAAAGTTAATCTATCTTTATTCTTTTTTCACACCATGTGTAATGTAAAAACTTCAGTTGGGATGCCTTATCTTATTCAGTTGAACAAGGTTATAAGGCATTTAATGGTTCCAGTTAGAAATGGGATTTTTCTGAAAAATAGTGATATTCTGGGATATGGAGAAAATGGAATAGAAGTGGGAGAAGCTAGAAGAAGAGAAAAAGGTTGAAAAGCAAGAGAAATTGGAGAAAGAGGAGAAACCAGATAAGAAAAAGAAAATAGCAAAGAAATTTGTCAAAACCTGGTGGAATTCAGATTAAAGCAGGAAATATGGAGGAAAACAAGGCTGAGATGAAGATTGATCTGGAAAAGAAGAAGAAGATTGCTGCAGAATCAAAAGAGGATGAAACTGACAGTAATAAGAAAATTAGAATGGAACAGATAGAAGTAGAACAATCTACTCAGGAAACTTAGGAGATTCAGGAGCCTTAAGTAAAGAAGAAAATAGACTTGAATCAAGTTATTGAGCAAATGAGGAAAAATTTTGGCCTAGTCACTGTGGATGAACTTAAAAGTGACATCAGCTTTTTGAGGAAGAGTCAGTAGAAGAAGAAGAATCACTAGATGAGTCAAGCCCTAAGAAAGATTTTGAGATGGAAGTTTAAGACATGGAAGACAAAGGTGCTACTAAACTTGCACTAAAAGCAAGGCCTGCCAGTCCTAAGCTAGAGCCTCATTCAACCATCTTGGATGAACTGAAGCTCCTCAGGAAGCAGCATATTGGTGATATAGAAAGCATCAAGAGCTATCTTAAAGAACAAATCCTAGAGTGAATTCAAATGTGTACTAAAAAGGCTATCGAGTTTGATTTAGAAGTGAAGGATGGTATAAGATTGAAGAGAATCTGGGAAAAGTAATAGATGTTAATCTAAAAAATATAACAAGGGCTTGAGTGGAGATGGACAAGCTCACTCATGTTGTGGCAAGGAAAAAGGGCTTTATAGGTACGAGCTGGATGGACACCATGGCCTTAAAGAAGGAGGTCACAGAGGAAAAGAAAGCTAGAGCAAAAGAAGACTGTCATGAAGGAAGTGTTGTCAGAAAGGGAGGACTGATGCATGTTCACTATTTTATCTAGCCAGTTTAACACCAAGCCAGCATTTTTCATTCCTATTTATATATATATATATATATATTTAAGTTTCTTATTAAATTTGTCAAGTTGATGACATTTTATGTTGCCTATTAATTGGATCTCTTCTTTTTAAATGATCACAATAAGGGTGGAATATGACTGTGATGTTGTATATCTATCTTAGCAACAATTGGGATGGTTATTGCTCAAGGGGTGCAATGTCTATGTTTTTTTTTCTTGTGTGAATGTTAACTCAAGTTAAATGAAATATGTGTTTTCAGCCATACTTTGCCCCATCATTTACTTAGATAATTATTAGATTCAAGGGGAGCTTTATCTGATAGTTATATCTTACTACTTGTCTAATATATTTCAACTAAGTATACTTTAAAACATATTTCATTAAGAGGTTTTGCCTTTTGGGGTTAGTTTTGTAATCATAAAAAAGGGGGAGATTGTTAGCCTTATGGGTTAGCAATGTACTATTTATGACCACAAAACTAATCTGATGAGTTTAGCTAATTGTGGTTCTAAGTGTGCAGATGGACATTAGACTCTCTGTCTTCTGATGAGTGTTTGGCATTCCTATTGAGTCATATTTAGTATCAGATGACATGTGAACTGATCGAATGACTAGTTGATCCAATTTCTGTGTCATATGAAAAGGCAACTTAAGAGACCTCATTTAGTTTTCCTTAGTTGTAGCTTATGTTAAGTGGGCCAGTCTTTTCAATCGATCTCATATCTTAACTCATTGTACTAAACCTAGTAAAATCTATTTTGAAAAACCAACCTTGGGTTTGTCTTTAAAAAATCTATTTTCGTTGTTTTTCATGAGATATTATTTTTTGTTAAGGAATATTATTTTAGGTTTTACTAGATCATATTCCTTTTTTCGTCAATCCCAATGACTAACTTCTTATGTGTTTATAAAATATTTTTTCTCAACAGACAGATTTTGAAATTGCTGATATTAATGTGTCAGTCTATAAGAAGCAAAGTTCAGAAGCCTGACAGTTTGTCTGTTAGAGATAAAGTAAACTGTTCTAGCTGTTAAACTTATTCTTATCTAGATATTTAGATTTCTATTTCTTAACAACTATAATTTTCAAAATCTATAAATACCTCTGGTTCAATCCAGAAATGGATTGATAAAGAGAAGTATTTTTGCATCTAATGTTTTATAAGTTTTCAACTTGTACATTCCAAATTTTTTTCATCATTAGTCTTGAAAACACCATTCTCTCTTCATTAAAAAGAAAAGATTTGTGCATTTAAGATCATTCTCTCAAGCAAGTTTAAGCATTTTCATATTTATGAAGCTGGAGTTATCTTTAAGTATTTTCTTAATTCAAAGTTCCTTTTAGTGCATTAAAATTCTTGATACACATTGGAATTTTGCAATAAATTGGTTTAAATTTCTTTGTATCTTGTAAATAGAAGAGTTGTAAATGTTCCAAGCACATGTGTAAGCTTGTGGTTGAGTTTGGGGTGTCACAGCCGCCCATCCTAAAGTCTGTAAGATTCACTTACACCTGATAGTAGAGAATAGGTCTTCAAAAGCCTAAGTGAACTTCTAAGGGGATTATTTGAGTTAGGGAAGGACTCTACTAGGGTTAGCTTGTAAAAGGATAACTTTTTTTAGGGTTGCTCTAGGTTGATTGAAATAGAGCCAATAGTGAAATACTCAAGGTGGTATATTTGGGGATTGGATTTAGGCATTAGTATTGAACCAATATAAATTTATGTGTATGCTCTATCTATTTTTTATTGCATACATCTTCGCAGTAGTTCCATTAGCTAATTCTTTGTCTGAAACTTTTGTTCACTTATATTAAATAGACGTTACTCTAAAATTGAACTTACTGTTCTTGATCTGAGCCAAAGACATCTAATCAAATAGCTGGCTAACTATTAAGAATGTTAGAAGAGATCTTAAATTAACTCTTTATGATATCTGAACAGTTAGTTTTAGGGAAAAAGGTAGATATCTCTCTCAGATCCTTTTTGAGCCTACATTGTGTTTCATCTTAATCTCTTTATATCAGTACTTTGGGGATTTAATTAGTGCAGTAAATTGATTCAGACGCAAAAGAGTCCAATTCACAACCTCCCCCTTCCTCTTAGGCATTTAATATGCATTATCATAATGAATTTGTTTCCTATATATGGTGGAAAAGGACCCATGAAGTCTTTTCCCCAAACATCAAATACCTCAACCTCTAAAATCCCATATTGAGGCATTTCGTTTCACCTAAAATGATTCTCAATCCTTTGACATCTATCACAAGCATTGACAAATGCCCTAGCACCCTTATACATCGTAGGCCAATAAAAGCTTGAGTTTTAAACCTTGGAAATTGTTTTATTAACACTTACATGTCCCACACTTTCCTTAGCATGACAGTAATCCAAAATACTTAAAACCTCCTCCTAAAAAACAAACCTCCTAATCATTCCATCTCTACAATCCTTAAATAGAAATAGGCATCGTAAAAAGTAATCCTTTAAATCGGTGTGAGGCCCTGACCTTCTGACCACTGATGCTTCTCGAGATTTTTAGCCTAAGGAAACCAACCATAGGGGGTTGGATTGTGCACTACTTTGGTCTTCAAATCTCACGTTAGGAGAACTCCTTATGGGCTCGTTAAGTGTGAGTATGAGTGATGAGTCGCCACTTAACACTTTTTAAAATATTTTATTTTTTGGTGATTAAGAAACCAAATTTATGTTAACTCTATAAAAGAAAGTACTTTTACCAATGGAAAAGACATAAGTCTCAAATCAAAAGATGGATTCGAAAACTCGCGATTGATACAAAATTATTATTTTTAGAAAAAAAAAGGTTAAATTTTCTAACAAGTTTGACTCTAAATCATATGAATTTGGTTTAAAAGGTTTTATGAATGTATGGCAGTTATGATGAATCAACAGTTATTGCATTGTAGTTATGATGTGTGAGAAAAAAAATGGCATAATGATATCATGACAGAAATGAAAGGAAGCAGTAAATAAAAGAGATGAAGAAAACAGGGGTCTCTCCTCTCGTTAAGACTGGTACTAAGGAGAACACACATCACTAAAGGCAACAAAACAATAAAATAACTGAAATTTAAATACATGATAAATGGAAAGAGAGGGGGACCATCCTATTGTCCGAAGGCATAGATAAGGCACATATTCCCCTTTGGAATAGGTATGTAAAAATAAAGAAATAAAAGGAACATAATAACGAAAAGAAAATAAAATGAATTGAAACAAAATGAAAAGTCAAAATTTACTCCACTAATAACAGGCATGTTAGGAAGTAAATCATAAAAATTATGCCATTGGTAATCATGTGCCAAGAAGGAATTTCTCTAGTTGCCATCACAACAGATAATAACAAACAGATATATACTTGGAAAAATGAAATAAATAAAAATAAAAAGTAATAATAAATAAAAAAGATATTAAAAGAAAATGGTAAACATAAAAGAAATTCTTTTTTTTTGAAGTAGAAGTCTTAAGGACTTGCCGGGCATATCATGTGGAATAAGAATCAAACCCCACATCATTCTCCCTTCTTACAAAGGGTTAGGGCTGTTTTGAAAGAGGGGTTATTTGTTCAAAAGCTAGTTGATTTTATTTGAAACCAATTAACCAAATAAACTCTTAACTAATTTTGTTTTTAATTATGAAAAATGATTTTTTATTATGAGTCCTAAGTCAATTTTTAATAAATAATGAGAGAAAAAAATAATGAAATAAAGTATTACCACTCGGAATACTACCATTTTCTTATGACGGCGAGAGATAGGTTGATCAGTAGGCTTCACAAAATCAGAACATCTCTCTGTAATTTAGATGGAAGCTGAGTGTCAGAACATATTTGAGAGTGAATTTTGGCAGAATTCCAAGGTTATGAAGGTTTAGATTAAGAAATTTGGCAGAGTGTATCAATGGAAAACTATTTTGAAAATGTGATCCGAAGGTTATGAAGGTTAGGAAAATTTTGGCTTAGTCGGCAAGAAAAAATCACGCATGCGCAAGTCGGTTTGCCCATGCATAGGGGGGTCGCACAAGCGCAGAGGGGTCTACACACGAGACAAGGACTTGCGTATAAGTACAAGGCCTAGAGCATGCGCTGAGGGCTTGGCACATGAGAAAGGGCTTGGCACATGTGCTAGGGATTGGTTCGTGCACACCTCGGTTCAATTCAACTTTTCTAACTTTTTAGATCCATTTTAAGTCTAATTTGGACCTAGTTTGAGTCTATGGGCTTGTATTAATGCGCTGAATTTATAGGTGTTAAAATAATAGATTTTCCTTAACAATATGTTTAAATATACAAAATTTTCCTTATAAAACTTATAATCTAAAAATTTTATCCAGTGAGTTGCCCTAGATGCAACAAGGGGCATTGCCACCTTAACCCCCCATTTTGCTTCTAGACCTTTAAGTCTAGTTGAGGTAACTAGTAATTTTGGTGGTGCTAAATTAAGGGTTCATAACTACCCCCTCATCTAAATTAGTTTCGAGCAGAAAGTGACTATGATGATAGTGAACCCATAAGTTCCATTTCATATTTTAGACTTATGATGATGCTATGTCATCTTCTAAGCTTCTAGCAATGCCATGTTAGATTCTATGCTTGTCATCCTTGTCAAATTTTGGGGTTAAAATTTGCTAAGCAGAACCAAGTTGGGGATGCCAAATGTTGCAATCATCATGTTGATCTTGGTGATTATGCCATATCAACTTATGGGCTTGTTGGATGATTCTAAGATTTTGAGGGGGATACATGATATGGATGCTGAGTATGGCCCACTGTAGGTCTTTGGTTTGTAAAACCTTTGCAAAGCTTTGATGTTTGTATGAAATTTCAACTCTTCCTGAAATTGTGTTGCATTTTACTCATGAAAATTTATTTTTGAGAAATAAAGTATTTTGTGAGTTGCCCCCATAAATAGAGCCATACTTTAGCTAAGTGATGTATGGTTAGTGCAGAAACCTAAGCCAAGTGGAGCAGATCAACCTCAAAAAATACGGTATGAGTGTTTTGCCGACACTTAGGGATGTTAAAATTGACTGAGAATTTCTGAATGCCTGCACAAGGTTTTGTGATCTTGTGGATCACATTTTTAGGTTTAGTGCTGGTATGGATGAAATGTATTCGACTTTTGAGGAATTTTCTATTTTATTAGGTTCTGACCCTGAGCTGACCTAGTTGTTCCAGTTGAAAGGGTTGGGTATTTTAATTCTTTCAAAAGTCTTTTGGATTTAAGTATAAAGGAGGCCTCTAGTATGGTGAAGAATTATTCGGTGCACATGTCTATAGTGGTCACTATGTTTTGTGAGGATAAAAATTCAAAGGACCTGGTTTGGATGACTAGGAAACTGAAGTTGTATGCTTTTTGGTTAACAACTAGGTATATTTTTGTGGGTCCAGTTGGTTGGGTTAATACGATGGTGGCTGATCTGATACCCCAGATGGGTGAAGGAAAATTAATTGTTGGCATGGTTTTGGCTGAGGCACTGCTGAATCTTGATTGTAATTATAGTTCAAGAGGGGCTTGGATTATCAGTCCTATTCTGCTTTAGGTATTTAAATTTTCCATTGCTTTTTCTATTTTAATGCTTTATGAGACCAGCCTAATTTTTTTTTTCTTTTCATATTTGACTGAGAGACCATCTCAAGATTGTTTTAGGTCTTGAGAAAAGGGATTATTCAGCATCTTGGTATCATAATAGGAAGGTTATCATTCGGTTTAACAAAGAGAAGGATTGGATTAGCTAACTAATGGAGTTGAATCCTTCAGACTTGCTTTGGAGACCCGACTAGTACCCGATCAAGCACTTCATGGTAAAGAGTTAGGGATTCAAACATACGTATCTTCTTGGCTTGAAGGAAGTGACATGGTATCAGGCTACCAGAATTCTTCGTCAGATGGGACATGATCAAACTGTGCCCCCAGATGGTGTTCTTTTTGAGGTTACTGTTGTGAATGCCTGAGTGGCTTAGGCATTCCTTAGAGGCTAGATTCATGATTTTATAATGGTTTTCCCAGGTGATGACAAAGCAAAGCTTTCATAGTATTTATATTGGTGGATTGAGACATGTTAGCAAGAGGAGAAGCATTATGCACTTTTGCTTGCGATTGAGGAGTGAGTCTGAGTCTAGACTAGGCTTTTATTTATTTTGATTTAATTTTTTCTCGAATATTTTATTTTGAAGGTTCCAAAAGATGAATAAGATCTCAAAATAACATATTTTATTTTTATTAAGCTCTTACTTTTGCCTAGACCCCCCTTTCAGGTTTTTAATCTGGCAAGCTACCTTGATTGTTGCCTACACCACCTTTTTAGTATTCAATCTAGCAAGATGTACCCTAAATTTTACCTAAGTCGCCCTTTCGGGTTTTCAACTTAGTGGGTTTTGCTCTTTTTACTAATTTCATTTTTTTTACTTTTGCATGCAATGTTAAAGAGCCCGAATATGAAAACCTTGAAGTTTATTAAATGCTTTGGACTGTAACCATGAGAGTTTCCAACATATCTCCTTACAATATATTTTGACAATGAAGCACATAATAATTTTTAAAGAATCAAGTCCACATAGTTCTTATTATAATAATAATGCCAGATGCATGCTCATGCAACAAGAATAGTAAATGTAGTACTTCTTTAGTTGGTCGAGGTTGCTAGGATAATTGAATTCATTTCCATCAATGTCCATCATGATGACACCTCTAGCTGACATGATTTTCTTTATGATGAAAGGCCCACTCTAAGGAGGTCTGAATTCTCCTCTAGGGTCTTGTGTGGGTTGCCTAATTTCTTTTAAGGAATCATCACCTTTTTGAGGGTTGTGATCCTTGACTTTCTTATTAAAATGTCTTGTTAACCTTAATTTATAGTTCTGAGTTTGATGAAAGCCTTCTAACCTTTTCTCATCGATAAGGTTGAGTTGATTGTAATAGGCCAGTCAAGTTTGGTGATCTGAGCTTCCTAGAGAACCCTTGCTAATTGGATTTCCAATTATATGGGTAGGAATGCTTCCATTCCATATACCAATGAGTAATGTGTTGCCTTGGTAGCTAATTTGTATGAGGTTTTATACCCAAGAAGGGCATTTAGCAAGTGTAAATTCCAACCTTTGTGATTACTGATCATCTTCTAAAGGATGTTTTTAAGCTCTTTGTTAGCAATTGCAAATGCTCTATTAGTTTGAGGTCTGTAAGGAGAAGACCTATGGTGGGAAACTACTTCTTTCTAGAAGTGAGAGCCATTGTCTAATATGATCTCTAATGGGAGACCACATCTTTTAATGATGTTTATTTTAATGAACTGTGCCACCCTTTTTGATTCAAGAAGTTAGTAGTGTGCATCCTCTACCCATTTGGAGAAGAAGTCAATTGCCACAAGTATCTACTTATGACCAGCATAGGATTTTGGTGTTATATTACCAATGATGTCAATATCCTAAATGGAAAAAGGCCAAAGAGTTATGATTGGATTGAGCGCTGATGGAGGAAGCTTCTGAAGATTGGCCTATATTTGGAATTTCTGAATAAATTGCACATAATCTCTATTTATTGTGAGCCAATAGTACCATTGGTTTATGATCTTATGTTATAGTGCCCACACATTCACATGGGTGCCTTCCTCCCTTCCATGGATTTGTTCCATGATTCTGTGAGCCTCTTCTTCAAAAACACATATCAAGCAAACACTATTTTAGGTTTTCTTATAAAGAATATCTCCTATTAGGATGTAACTGCTAGCCAATTATCTTAAGGTTCTCCTTTCTAATTTGGAGGCTCCCTCTAGATAGAGTCACTTTGTAAGGTAGTTGTAGATATCTCAGTACCAAGGTTTCTATTCAACCTCTTGGATGTTCATACAATGTGATTGATAGTTGGGTTCATGCTTGATGCTTATAGAAATGGGACGGATAAGGAATCCATTATGTATTTCTATCATTGAGATGAGGGTTACTAGTGCATCGATGAACCTATTTTGTGTTCTCGATAAGTAATGAAAAGATAGAGCATCGAAGCTAGCTGCCAATTCTTCAAGCCGCTTATAGTAAGGAACCAAACACCTCTTCCTTAATTTTCCATCTTCATAATGCCTGAGAGAATATTTGGTTTGAATCCCTATATGCCTCTAAATTCTTGATTCCAATCTAGATAACTACTTCTAACCCAGAAACACATGCATCATATTTAGCTTCAGTGTATGTTACTTCATAATCTAGTTTGATTGCTAGAGTTAAGCCTTTTTCAATAGGTGTTAGGAACACTATTCCATTCCTATATCCTTTGTTATTAGTTGCACCATCAAAGAAAATCTTATAGGTTTCATTCTGAATGAATAGAAGATCTTCATCAAGAAATTTAGGCTCTATCCAGTGATCGTTTGTTGGGGTTGTGGCTAGTTGGTTAGCAATGACACTACCTTTGATGGCTTTTATTTGTACATACTTGAGGTCATAGGTTACCAAGACTACTTTCCATTCAGCCATTTTGCTGTCGAGAACAAGCTTTTCAAAAGGAACTTGAGAGGACTTTTATCAGTGAGGACATGCGTGATGTATACCCCCATGTAGTGTCCTAGCTTATGACATACCCATACAAGAGCTAGGCAAAGCTTCTCAATGTAAATGTATTTGAGTTTATGCGTCATAGTTATCTTACTCAGATAATACTTGGCATGCTCTTTGTGGGAATTTAGAGAATTTTATGATAGAATTGCTGCCATGGCTTCATCAGTGATCGTGAGATAGTGCAATAATGGTTTATTAAGCCTAGGAAGCTATGGAACTGGTGAATTCAAGAGATATTACTTAATTTTTTCAAAGGCTTCTACACATTTCTCATTCCACTGCTTGGAGAAATTCTTTTTTAGTAGATTGAATAGGGGACCACAAGTGTCTGCTAGTTGATGAATGAAATGACTAATGTATTGGAGGTGATTCAGGAACCTCGTTATCTCCTTCTCTGTCTTTGGAGCTGGCATCTCAAGGATTGCTTTGGACTCCATGGGATTGATTTTGATTCCTTTCTTACTAACCATATGATAAGGAATACTCTAAATGAGGCTCTAAATATGCACTTGGTAGGATTAAGTTTGAGATTGTATTAGTGAAGTCTAAGTAAGAACTTTTCTAGTACTTGTAAGTGTTGTTCGGCAGTGGTCCCTTTGATGACCATGTCATCAATATAGACTTCCACGTCTTAATGCATCATGTCATTAAAGATAGTAGTTTCCCTTCTCTGATAAGTAGCACCATCATTCTTTAGTCCAAATGGTATGAATCAGTAACAGTAGGTACCACATTCCATGATGATAGCTATTTTCTCTCTGTTATGAGGATGTACCAAGATTCGATAGTATCCGGCAGCTAGATTAGTTAAAAAAACCATTTATGAGCCTGCTAATATGTTTACTAACAAATAAATGTAAAGTAGAGTGAATTCACCTTTATGGAAGGCCTTATTTACATCTCGGTAGTCTACACACATTCTGACCTTCCCATCTCTCTTTGGTACTAGGACGATGTTGGCTAACCAGGAGGGGTAGCTGATTGGGTCTATGAATTAATGAGATAGTTGTTTAGCGTTTGTTCCTTGATTGGGATGGACCATGCCACTTTAATGCATCTCAATTTTGTTTGATGGGCTTACAATCTAAATAAGTCAGAATCTTATGGATGGCGAAGCTTGGATCAAGATCGGTCATGTCACTAGGCTTCCAGGCGAATTAATCCTTGGACTTTTTTTTTATTCTTGATTCACTGTCATATCTATTTGAGTAAGCAGATGCAATTAATGTAGTTTTTGGAATGTCATGGTGCCAACATTAATGTACTATTTAACTATATTTTTTTATTTCATTTATTTTATTATTCTCTTTTTCTATTTTGTTAAGGTCAAATTCATTAGTTGGAACATAAAACAAACAAGGAGCCAGGACCATCACAATAAAACTTGCTCATTTTATTAATCTCAATGGGAGAATGGTCCACAGTTACACCATACTAGAATTAAAGCTCAAAGGACCAATTACATCATTAAAGGACTCAGAGGTTTTAGAAGACTCAGATTCAGACTTGGATGACTCATACTCAGACACAGTCATAATAGGTTGGTAGTTGTTTACTTCAAAGGACCAGTTGTTGGGATTTTTTAGGATTGGCTTGATCAAGGTAGACAGGTAGGTGTTTTCCTCCTTGTTAGAAAGAACAGCTATTTCCTCCTAAATGTCAGGATGTAGACTGGCTAATAATCATCAAGCAGTATCTTTACATCAAAGAAAACTTCAAAACCAGAAATGTTGATACCAATTATAAGGCAAACCCAGGGTTTGAGAAAAGCATAGTGTCTCTCCCTCTTTCAAAAGTAGCCATTCAGAGTCTTGAAGTAAGGCCTCATGGGGTAGTCATACTTTCCTGTAGTTTTACGTATGGCATATTTTTCTCATGCTTTGGCTTTTTCTTCCTCAATTTCATCTTCAATGGAGTGATAGCCTAAGCCGAAAGGTAGTGAAGAGAATTTGTAGCCATTAAAAGACTTAATCCTTTATTAGTTCTTGCCTAGGCCCATTCCATGAAAATAATATTATAGTGAGGATCAAAGTCTAGTGAGATTGCTTCCTTCAGATTTTTAGCAGTCTCGATGAACTGAACAAATAAGAAGCCATATAAAAGATATATTGACAACTCGGGTTGGATCTCTATAATAGGAATAGTGCCTGGGACTTCAGATTTCCTCGACGTATTAGTTTTGACAGTGACCACCCCATTCATAAATGGAAAGTTAACTCTTTAATACAAAATTGAGGACACTACCTTTGTTTGATGGATCCATGGCCTTCCAAAAAGCAAGTTGGAGCATGAAAGCATATCAATGATAAAACCCATGGTGACTATCAGAGTTACCACTCCCAAAACTTCCCTTTTAGAGTTATCATAGGCTCGCACTATCTAATCATAGGGATTGAAATTAACAGCTTTCAGACTAAAAAAACTTACCACTTTGAGTGGGCATACATTCAAAGCAGACCCATTATCAATGAGAGCCATTGGGACAGTCTTTTCTCTAGTGATAAATGTAATGTATAGGACATCATTATGGGGTCTCCTAGGTGGGATCTCATCATCACTGAAAGAAATGGATGCTCCTTTTATAGCACTTGTAATTGGGGCTACTAGAGTGTCTGGAGAAATGTCTATTAGAGCTTGGCATTGGTTTAAAACCTTGAAAAGAGCTTGGTGATGAGGATAATATGACATTATTAGACTTCATATTGAAATGCTGGCATGAGTCCTCTTGAGTTGTCTCAGTAAGGGATCCTCTTCTGGCTCAACAGTACCCTTTGAAGGAGCTAATAGTAAGCTAGGTTGGTATGGAGCAAGAGGTGCTTGTACAACTCTTTCACTTCGGATGATAGCTGAAAGGGTGAAATTAACGAGCCATGCAGCATAAGCAATTTGAAAGGGAAATTGAATCCCAAAAGGATTCACATTTTGATTTTCAAAATTTTTTTGAAAACAAAACTTTGTTAAAACTCTTTTAACAAAACTAGGTTAGGCAATGTTTCAAACTCTTTGAAACTTTTCCCTAACCTAGGGTTTTAGTAAATACATTTAGACAAAACTCTTTTAACAAAATCATTTGATATTTCAAACACTTTGAAAACCAATTCCATGTCAAAACTCATTTGACATAGAGGGTTTAGACATTAATCAAACTCTTTGACTAATGACTAAACCTATAAAAGGACCCATAACTTCAACCATGGATATTCTTACTAATTATTTGCAAAGTATAAGTTGAACGGAGAAAGGTTAGAAGAAAAAATACCTCTTACCATCATTCATTGAGCTCCCCAAATGTGAAGTCTCTAGCATGAGACGTACCTAACTTTTCCCAAAAGTTTGTTCTCAAATTCTCTTCAAGAAACTTGAATGTCCTCTCATTGGTAACTCGAATGATTAATTCTTGCTCCTTTAATTGAGAATTTGAGACTTGAGGATGGATTTGGACTTTGATTGCTTCTCCACACTCCTTTCCCTAGGTTAATTGAAGATAAGTTTGTATTTGAAGAAATGTTGTTCAAAACAAACTTCCTCACTCAATTTGGTGTGAATTTGAAGCTTTCTCTCTTTAACTCTTAAAGAGCTTCTCTCTAGCTCTTTGGAGAATATGATGAATAGTTGCTCCATCATCTTCTAATTGCTTGAGAGTGAATGAAAGTGTTAGGCAAAAAGATAAAGCCATGCCTAATATACTCCATACTTATCCAACCACTATTCCTTAAATTAAGGAACCATGTTAGAAGATTATGGTTACTTATTCTAGTTGAAACTTGACTAAATGATTAGTTAATTAGTAAATTAGATTAAGTATCTAATAAGTAGGAATCATCTTTAAACCTTAATTAACCATATCTCTTATGGATTAAGCTAACATCTCATGTTAAGCTTAATTATTTTAATGTTAGTCCAAAACCATTTCAATTAGTCATACCCATTTGCATCTCATACAAACTAAGACTTAAATTGAAATTTCCTTTTTATGAATTAAACAT
>CAOJBK010145422.1:0-20181 GCA_948294925.1 Codiaeum variegatum
TTGGTGAGATTATCCATGGTTAACGTTATGGGTCCTTTCATAGGTTTAGTCATTAGTCAAAGAGCTTGATAAATTACTAAAACCTCTATGTCAAAAGAGTTTTGACATAGAATTGATTTTTCAAAGTGTTTGAAATTTTAAGTGATTTTTCCAAAAGAGTTTTGACAAAATGATTTTACTTAAACCCTAGGTTAGGGCAAAGTTTCAAAGAGTTTAAAACATTGCCTAACCTAGTTTTGTTAAAGAGTTTTAACAAAGCTAAAGTTTTTGAAAAAGTTTTAAAAATTGGAATGTGAATCTTTGATGATTCCTTTCCCTTTTGTTGCTTCTCTTGCACGGCTCGTTATTTTCACCCTACAATAACTTGATGTAGGGAAGCAGTTGCTTGTCTAAGTATAATTTTATAAATGGCTAGCTTTACATAAAAGGTTAAACACCAACGATAGATTATGTAGATGGGGTGTGATGGGGGATGACTTCTGTGGTTTGTGTAATCTTCATTCTGAGACTATTCCTCGTGTGCTATGTAACTGCCCTTTTAGTCAAAATGTGTGGTGGAGGGTTCTGACTTGTTATGGTGGTGGCAGATCCTGGCTAGCATAGCAAAGAGTAGTTTCCTAGTTTTCTATAAGGTCAACAAGGAAGAACCTTATGAGTAAGGTTCATAGAGTTGCATTTTCTATGAAAGTGTATCATTTATGGAGGGCAAGGAATCTACGGGTTTTTCAGTAGAATATGAAGACAGAGGAGGAAGTGTTTCAATCCATTAAATTCATTGAGAAGTTGCGCTTATGTACTGTAAAATCCAGCAATAGGGATCAAATTTTTGCTGCGTGGAGTGTTTGAATTGTGGTTCTTGTGCTTTAACGATTGTGTCTGGTTATTTAATCTGCAAGGATTGTATGTCTGTGTTGTAATGTGTTTTCTTCACTATTTAATAAAATTGGGTTTATTCTTGCAAAAAAAAAACCCTTCAGAGAACAGAGTTTCTCTCATTAGATTTTTTATTTGGTATGGAATAGGATGACCTAAAACCTTCAAAAAGTCGAATTTATATGTGTTGCTAAACCTTGTTTGCACGACTTAAAAGGAAGCGCACGGCCCCGTGGAATTTCTTCTTACCTGTATAAGTGATAGATTTTAGCACAGTGAACCGTACGACCTGAATGAATCGCTATGACCATATAGTAATTCTGCATGGCCCGTGCAGATATGGTTTTCTGGATCTTCTCAACACAGTGAATGGTACATCTTTAAACCATTTATAAGACCATTTTGGTAAATGACACGGCCTGTACAGTGGCCTATTTTTTTAGAACCCTCTAAAAATTGCTTGTCTAATTTTCTCTGGTTTAGGAACTTCCTCTTTCGACCCAATAACTCGATTTTTTTGCATCAATTCCTTATTTTCTTTAAACAACAATTAACAAACATATTAAATGCAATTTTTATGTAAAAACATACTCAAATATTAAGGAAAAATATATAAAATTGTGCAAAGAACAACTCCCCCACACTTAAGCCTTTGCTTGTCCTCAAGTAAAACAGAACAATGACAATGAATAGATAATCTAACTTTCTCAATCAAGCCATATAAAATAAATTTTCAAATTCTCATTCAACTATTCAAACAAGCCAAGGTCAAAGTTCAACTATTCAAACAAGTCAAAGGTCAAAGTTTACTTAGTTAACCTACTGAATATTAAACTCAGAATTCAATTTCAACAATTTCAATGATATTATAGCATTATCAAACTCCAAAATTTAAGCTAAGTAACTGAGCAAACTTACTTATCAGGAAAATAAATATTTTCATGCTTAGGAATCAACTCGACCTTTTTGAAAAACATACATATCATGTAAATTTAAACTTTAAGCATAAGGACCATTTTTCTTCATTTTTTTTAACTTTTATTCACTTTAAGGAGCCTGACTTAATTGACTATGTCAGCAGCCTTTTGACACAAATGTAAACACTTCATGGTGCCGAACCCCAGTTACTTAGTTAATCACAAATATCATCCAGCTATTAGCACTATTCATAATTCCTTTTAAATTTATTTTTCTCTTCGCAAAATAAAGAACTAGCAATATATGGAGATATTCAAAGCTCCTTGCTTATTTTAGGTGCAATCTTTTTATTTTTTCACAATATATGAATGGTATTTCAAAAAGATGTCTTAAAATTTCTAAGATTACTAAAGATATAATTCCAAAATTTTAAGCATGCAACATTTAAATCTATAATGCTCAACAAATTTAACAAAAATTTCAAATTTTAACAATGCCATAATATTAAAAAAAAAAAAAAAAACTCTTTACTTTAAGATTTCCAAACTCAAAATTTAGTCACAAACTAAGAAAACTGAGACATTGACCTATAATAATAGCTAAATTTGAAAATTTTTTGACAAAAAACACAACTCAATTATGATTATTAAATCATCAGCTCATAGTCAAAACTTGTTTTTTCTTGAGTTCAAACTTATCAACAAATCAAGACATATATAAAGAAAAATAAACACACACAAGTTCCCTCCCCCCCTCCACTTAACATACACATTGTCCTCAATGTGTTGAAAAAGAAAAATAAAAACAAAAAGAAAGGAAAAACTTGCCCATGAAATGTTGATTTCGTCAGAAAGTCTCCAAGGATGAGCCTTACAACAATCATTGTATACCATGCAGAGCACAAAACTCACAAACTATAGTTACAGTTATACAGTCATCCAAAATTAAAAAAAAAAAACAAAATTGGAAAAGAAATAAAGAAATCCAAAAGTTCAAATCTCAAAAATAAAGAAAAGGAAAAAGAAAGGAAAAGAAAATAATAAACCCAATGTTCATGAGATAAAAGAAATGCTAAATTATCATCGAAGGATAACTCCTTCACATCATCACCATCAGAATCCTCTTCGTCGACTGCCATGTCATCTTCTTTATACTCAGAATCTGAACAGATCTCGTATTTCCTTATGGTTCTAGGCACAGGTCGCTGTGGCACATATCCTTACCTATTCCATTCTCACACTTGCTAATTGATCAACCACTCCAAATGGTCTTAGTTCCACCTAAAGAGATACAACATCTACTCATGCTCTTCCTAACAATGGTAGCCTTAACTTTCAATCCGACACACTTTATGCTCAAAAGGAGCTTATTTTCTATCATCCTCTCCTTGGTCCTTGTATTGCCCACTGAGCAAACTCCACCAATTAATGTAATCAAATTGACACACACCAACATAAGCATATGGGTTCGATGGTGGCGACATAGAAGATGAAGATGGACTAGTAGCATGTGAAGAGTACGAGGTATTAGACTGTGGATATGACATAGGTTATGAAAAAGGTACACTCTCATCGGTAGTGTCATACACAAATGAAGGAGGTGGTGAAGGCTCTTCTCGGGCATACGCATGATCCAACATCTGCACCCTCTTAATATCCATAAACACGGGTGCTCCATCCACAGTGAAACTCTCAACATTTCCTAACTCACCTAACTTTCCAACCAAATGAGTAACATATGCTCCACTGGTATGAAAACTACCTTTCTTCTTATTTATGGATTACTCCTTAAAGAACTTGAGAAGAAAGTAAGTAACATTCAGTCTATTACCCTCTCTCAAATTTCCCATAATGAGCCAATTGGTGCTTTGAACGTGGCCTGAGTTATCATGTTGGGTAGTAATGGTGTGTGTAAGCAAATGGTGCATCACTTTCATTAATAAGTCCCTATAACTTATAACTTTCTCTCTACTTGGAATATATTGGCCCGTCGAACCAGTATACTTCCTCCAAATTGAGTTAGTATAATCAATATTATGCCAATGAGTGATCGCATCTCGATAGGTAGGAGAAATGAGATCCTCATCTAAATACAGCCCAAATATTCTCCTAAAATCAACCACACTTATATGATAATTATTCCCGTTTAGCTGGAAATCCATCTATTTGCTCCAATTGTACTTCTTGCCATCATACTTCAAGGTGCAATAAAACTCCAACATTAGCTCCCGATAAGCCTTGTCAGTAATCTGGAACAAATATCTCCAACTCCATAACTCGATGAATTACCTCAACTCATCATACAGTAGTGTACCACTCAAGCTTGCCCAATTAAACACCCAATGCGGCAAGAAAGGCTTATTTCCCAGCTCCTGAAATCTCTTTTAAGCTTCACGATCATGAAACCAGAGGCTTAAATGATTGGCTCTAAAATCCCAATTTTGAGGTGCAGGAGGTGGAATGGGTACATTAGGCATGCTAGAGGTCCTAGCTCTCTTCTTTCCATTATCCTTGGCCACAACCTTCCCTTTTACTTTGTTGTCTTTTACCATCTATAAAATATAAGAAAAGCAACACAAAATTAATGCCATATATTCCATAAGGTTAGTCCATGACTCAAAGTCCAAACCACTAAGGTAAACACATGAAACACAATTACATACTAGGTATTAATGCCCAATTCTAATCAAAGAATGCTAAAAATATTAAATAAACTCAAATTCAATGACTAACACACATAAAAAGTGCAAAAAAGTTCATTGGGGCATTTCATCGAACACTTGGCATGCAATATGTTTGAACAATGGTTGGGCAAAAATCAAGCATAACCAAAACCTCCAATTCATCAAACAAGAAATACTCAATAAATTTAGTATGCCAAATATCAATTACTCTTAACAAATTAAACCCTATACATGTAAAACTAGAAATTAGGGTTCTTAAGAAATTTAAAATTCTAGTTCATGAAATTACCTTAAATTCTAAGTTTAATTAGTTTCAAGGGGTATATTATCTACTTTAATCAAACATAATCAATCCAATCCCCCTCCTAAACTAATTACAAGATAAAATGATCAAAGAAATTACAAAAGATTAAAAAGAACACTTACTTATTAATCTTGAAAACCACTTGATGATTATGCAAATTTAGTATGTGTTGGTGAAGATTGACGATTAAAAGCAAAAGAATTAGAAAGAAATGAGAATAATGGTTTTAAAAAATATGGTTTGTGAGAATGTTTCAGCAAATAAGAAGTGTGTGTGTGTGTGTGTGTGTGTTTATGTAAGCAAAATATGTGTTTTAAACTACATTGATTATATGGTTTAAGTGAAAGATGCACGGGGTAATTTGGTTTGTACAACCCCGTGCCGTGAAGATTAGCCTGTGCCAAAATGGAAGTTTTATTCAATAAGGTGCATGGGGGATAAGCAGTTTGTATGACCCTGTGCCATTTGGTAATGCCCGTATGCCTCTTGAAAATTTTGTGACCCTTAGAAACAGTGGGTGGTACAGCCCCTCGCCTGAACTGCACACCCCGTACCAATCATATTCTGGCCCATGCCATTTTTTGTTTCTCATGGAACCACAAGGCATGAGTCATATTCCAAAATTTCAACTTACCCCACACTTTTTACTCAAAAAGAAGCTCAATTTATTAGCATAAATCTGTAAAATCATATCAAAACTCACACGCCCCATGCATTATCTCATGACAAATGAATTAAAAATAGAAAATAAAAAAAAAATAATTTAAATAGTTGGTTGCCCCCCATTCAGTGCTTCTTTAACGCCATCTAAGCGGGATGTTGCTGAAGAACTTAAGGATCTCAAAGCATAATGCATTCAATTTCCTTAAACTCTTCCATACCACCAAGATATTACTTAACCCTATTTCCATTTGCTTTAAATGTTTCATTTGTTCTATGGTTAAGCAATTCAACCATTTATAAAGGAAAAAATGCATGATTTCAAAATGACCACTCCAATGTGACTTTAATTTTCCAGGAAATAACTTAACACGTGAGTTAAAGAGTAAAACTTTAATACCTAGTTCGAAATGCATTCGAATAATCTTTTGGTCATGAAAAACTTTAGTTATGTCTTTATATATCATTGAACTTTCATATGCTTCATTCTAAATCTCATCCAACTCTGATAGTTATAGCATCCTCTTCCCTTTGGCCTTGTCCATGTTAAAATTAAAAGCCTTGATAGCTCAATAAGCCTTATGCTCTAACTCAATTATTAAATGGAACACTTTTACAAACACTAAACTGAAAGGACTTATGCCAATGAAGGTCTTAAAAGTTGTTTTATATGCCCATAGAGCTTCGTTCAGATGATGTGCCCAATCTTTTATTGAGGAATTGACCGTCTTTTCTAGGATTCCCTTCAATTATTTATTTGAGGTCTTAACTGTCTCAAAGTCTGAGGGTGATAAGAGGTAGCCACTTTATGCTTAACACCATGTCTTTGCATCAATTTTTCAAAAATTTTATTGCAAAAGTGACTCCCCCATCCCTAACGATACTCGTGGTGTGCCGAACTTGCTAAAAATAAAATCTTTCACAAAATTCACCACAACATTAGCATCATTAGTACGAGTTTGCTTCCACCCATTTTGAAATAAAATCAACAATAACTAAAATATACTAAAATCCATAAGAGTGGGAAACAATCCCATGTAATCGAGGCCCCAAATATCAAAATTTTCAACAACAACAAAATTGGTTAAAGGAATCTCATTCCTCTAACCTATATTACCTACCGTTTAACATCAATCACATTGCTTACGATAAGCATGTGCATCTTGAAATAAGGTTGGCCAATACAAACCACTTTGGAGGACTTTCTCAGCAGTTTTAGTTCCTCCAAAGTGTCCACCACAATGTAAATCATGACAAATTGCAAAACACTTACTTATTCCACCTCCGAAACATAACAACGGATGATTTCATCCTTGCAAATCGTAAACAAATAAGGCCTATCCCAAAAATAAAATTTGTAAATATGAAATAATCGTTTTTTTTCTTAAAACATGTCATCCCTAACAATACCACATGCAAGATAATTAGTAATATCAGTAAACCATGGGGTTTGAGATACCACAAATAATTGTTTATTAGGAAATGCTTCTAAGTCCTTGGTAGTGTTACTCAATGCAAGTTCATTCTCGGATGAGAAGGGTAACCTATATAGATGATCAATAACTACGTTTTCACTACCCTTATTATCACATATTTCACAATCAAACTTTTAAATGAGTAACACCTATCAAATTAAGTGATTTTTCACATGTTGTTTAGTTAAAAGATACTTTAGAGCAGAGTGATCAATATTTATTATGACCTTAAATCCAACTAAATATGCCTTCAATTTATCTAATGTAAAAATAATAGCAAGCATTTCTTTCTCAGTGGTAGTATAATTTAATTGTGGGCCAGTAAGGGTTAGACTTGCATAATATATAACTCTTAAAGACTTATCAACCTTTGGCCCAAAACAACCCCTAATGCATAGTTTAATGCATTATTAGTTCAAAAGGTAAAAGTCCAATCAGGGGCAATAATTATAGAACCAGTGGTCAACTTTTCCTTTAAGGTATGGAAGGCCTCATGCACTTTTCATCAAACTCAAAAGGGACATCTTTCCCTAATAGCATAGACAATGGTTGGCTAAACTTAGAGAAATCCATAATGAATCTCCTATAAAACCAACTTGGCCTAAAAAACTCCTTACCCCTTTTATAGATGTGGAAGGGGGTAAGTTAGAAATTAGATCAACTTTTGCCTTATCGACCTCCATACCCCTACTAGACATAATATGACCTAATATAATGCCATGATCAACCATAGAATGACTCTTCTTCAAACTTAAAGTAAGATTGCACTCAATGCATTATTCCATGATGGAAACCAATTTATTGAGGCAATCTTCAAAAGAATTACCAAAAATAGAAAGTCATCCATAAATACCTCAATGTAGTCATATATCATGTTAGAAAATACTGGCATCATGCATCTCTGAAAGGTCGACGGAGCATTTCAAAGACCAAATGGCATCCGCTTGAAAGCAAATGTCCCAAAAGGACATATAAAAGTCATCTTGGCCTGATTCTCTAGTGCAATGGCCATTTGATAATAACATGAAAGCCCATCAAGAAAATAATAATATGCATGATTAGCTAGCTTATCTAACATTTGGTCGATGAACGGTAAAGGAAAGTGATCCTTTTTGGTGTCATTATTCAATTTCTTATAGTCTATGCATATATGCCACCCTATCACCATCCTTGTTGGGACTAACTCATTCTTTTCATTCTTTACCACTATGATCCCTGTTTTCTTAGGAACCATATGAACTGGACTAATCCACTTAGTATCAATAATGGGGTAAATAACCCCCTCAATAAGTAATCTCAGAACTTCCTTTGTCACTACCTCACTCATGGTCAGGTTCAACCTACATGACATATCCCTCTTAGGCTTAGCCCCTTCTTCTAAAATAATTCTATGAATGCATGTAGAAGAGTTAACACCTTTAATGTCACTTAAACCCCAACTAATGGTTTGTTTTAATCTCTTAACTTCAGAAACCACTCTCTTTTCTTCCTCCTCACTGAATGTAGACGATATATTAACAAGAAAAGACTCTCCCTCACCAAGGAAAACATACTTTAAATGCTTTAGGAGCTCTTTAAGCTCCAAAATTTGAGAATGTTCCTTCTTCACATTTTGGTTTAAAGGAAGCTCTAAAGTTTCGACTTTTCTCACCTCAACTAACTCACCCTCATTCAATTCTTCGAAATAATTACAATTTCAGGAACTAGAATGTCAGTTCCGTCCTTAAGGGTAAGTGTATATTCAAGCTCATCATAAAAAATATATTGCTAAAAAACATCATGAATAGTAGAATCAACACAATCAATAAAATAACATTTATTAATAGGTGGGTTTTCAATATGTATAGTGCTTTAGTGTGTGAGATTGTTAAATATGAAAAATACTACCATTTGACCCAAGACAGACATGGTTAACTTGCCATATTTAACATCTATAATAGTGTTTGTGGTTGCCATAAATGGTCTACCTAATAAGATATGCAATTCAGACCAATTTGTCAACCCATCACTCATTTCAAGCACAACAAAGTCAATAGGCACAATCAAACTCCTAACTTGTACTAGCACATCCTTAATGATTCTTTGAGGGAATCTCAATGATCTATCAGCTAATTGTAAGCACAGTTTAGTAGGTTTTAACTCACCTAAATTCATTTGGAGAAATAAGGCATAAGGCATTAAAAATATACTAACACCCAAATCAAACATGACTCTAGCCTCTTCTTCATTATCCATTTTAATATCAATCGCAAAACTTCCAGGATCTTTAACTTTAGGAGGTAGCTTATGTTAAAGAATGAAACTTGCTACCTTCGACACAACAATCTTTTCCTCTAATTCCAGCCTATATTTTTTAGAGCTTAGTTCTTTGAAAAATTTTGCATAGGTTGGAATTTTTTGAATTACATCAAGTAAAAGAAGATAAATACTTACCTTAGAGAGCATTTTGAAAAGCTCTTCAAATTATTTGTCATTTTTACCTCCTTTGAGCCTCTTTGGAAAAGGAATGGATGACCGGTATGGATCTGCCACCTTATGAAGCTTTGAAGTAGTTGGGTTCTCCTTCACCTTCTCATTCTCTTGGAGCACCTCAGTATGCTCCTTGTTAACAACCTCTTTTCTTTGCTCATTCTCATCATCTACATCATAAAGGTCAGTACCAATATTATTATTATAAGTTTTACCACTCCTAAGGATCGAGATGGCCTTAGCTTACTCCTGTTGACTTGAAAGGTTTTTGAGCTACTTAGTGTATAGCTGAGTTATAATTTAACCCATTTGGGTCTCCACTTTTCTTATTAAAGCCTCCAAAGAATCGAATCTCTGATTGTTAGCCTCTTGAGTTTGGGTACTTACTTGGATGAATTTATTTAAAATTTCCTCTAAACTTAAGTTTCTTGGTTGTTGTTGGGACCCATATGACTCCCCTTGATAAGGTCTCCTTTGCATCACTTGAGGCACTTGAGCATTATTATTCCTCCACCCAAAGTTAGGGTGGTTCCTCCAACTTAGAGTAGGGATTGTTTAAACCCTTGGTTGGAATCCATCTAAGACTTGAGCTTTCTCTAGCTCATTTGAAACAGGATCAAAATCGGAAGGATAAAAATTCACACCATGTCTAAAGATACCGCATATCTCACACACCTCTTGAGTATGTATTGGTGTGCTTCCTTGCCTTTTTAGAAGTTTCACTTAGTGAGTTAGCTCAACTAATTGTATTACATATCCTTGTTATGTGATAATCCATAAGCAACAACACAGCTCCCCCTTACACTCTTTTGCTAGGGATTAGTTCCAAGCATTTCAAACTATTGAATGGCTTCATCGAGGGTAACCTCACTCATAGAACCTTTAGTCGCATTGTCTACTATCCCTTGATTCTAGTACATCAACCCAATATAAAAGAACTAGTTTAACATTTATAAAGGATAATGATGGTGCAGACATTGTATCTGCAACATCTTGAAATGTTCCTAAGCCTCATAAAAAGGCTCTCCTTCCATCTGAGAGAATGTTGTAATCTTGGTGCATAATTCAACAATTTTTTTATGGTAGTAAAACTTTTGCATAAAATTTGTGTATACTTCTCCTAAGTAGTAAGAGAGTCTGGAGGGAAGGTCATCAACCATGTATTTGTAGCATCCTTCAATGTGTAAGGGAAACACCTCATCCTTAGTTGATCCTCAGTCAGACCTTGAAGAGGAATAGTCTGATTGATTAAGTAAAAATCTCAAATAAAGATCAAGGGGTCCTCTTTTTCTACTTCTTAGAACGTAGGCAACATATTATAGTGAATGGACTTGAGCTAATAATTCTTTGAGGCCATGTCTAAATGGATGCAGGAAGTAGCCATACCAATGACCGACTTAGAAAACTCTTACATTAACCTCCTTTCGTCCTTCATGATTCTTGGAGGATCAACTATGGCTCGATCCCTGTAGCCTTGGTTTTGCGGATCCACTATTTCCTCCTCCCGATGATCTATAGGAGGAACTACAATATCCTCTGGGTCGTCCATGTTTCCTTGCCTTCTGTTCTTCGCTCTGATCCTATGCACATTATCAACCAAAGGAAGCCCATCAAGAGATCTTCTTCCGATCATAAAATTTGGAAAATAGCAAAAGAAAATAAAAGCAACAAACTAAAAACAAAAAGAAAATATTCACAAGAAATAAAAAAAAATAATGCCTAGATAGATTTCCTTGGGAACGGTGCCAAAAACTCGTTCGCCTCAAAATGTATTATCCAATAGCGACAGCAAGTATACGAGCTATTGTAGTATAGACTGACAAGGTCGTATCCTTAAGGAGCTTGCATCGGCTTATTGATCTCTTTGGCAAAGTATAATTAAAAGTAAAAGAATTTTTATTTTTGAAAAGTAAATTAAACTATTAAACTAAAGCAAAGTAATAAATGATGTATTAATGCAATAATATGAATGAATCTAGAGATCTTTACAATCTATAGTCTATCATATATGAACTTAAGAAATTGGGTAAGTTAATTATGCCAAACAATCCAATTTTAATGCAATCATTCAATTTAGGACTTATTCTATTAGCAATCGCACTCATAACAGTAATACCAAATAAAGGATTTAAGACTATAACTTATATTCCTAATTCATTTTATAATCTCAATTGAGTAGTTTTAGGTTTGAATTTCCACTCTTGCTCCATCACCCAAACCCTAAATTAAACTAATTAGTGATTGAGCAATAGTTTATTAACATTAAATCAATTCAATCAAGCAAAAGTTTAACAATATCAAAGAACCCAATTAGCTCATGACTACTTCATATCAATATTACTTCATGCTCAATCTTTAGACAATGAAAAATTTAGCTCATGATTGTGTGAGGCCCTGCCCAAATAGCCAGCCAAATTTTCCTTGAAGAGAATGCCTGTAGGCCTTTGTCAAGCCCGAAGGAAAACTTTTAGATTGTGCTTTTGAGTCATCATGGATTTTTGATCGGGTTCCCACATTTGTGCATCCACATGTGTCCGTTAGAGTGCACATTATGTGTGAATTTGTGTAGAGTTGCCACTTAACCTTTTAGGAAAATCAGATTTATTTTGAGATGATTAAGAAACCTTTGAATTTAAGTCCATTTTGGAAAAATATATGTTTTCTACCCAACTGGAAAAGTTGTTCTTTTTGGAACCAAAGGGGGTTCATGATCTGAAAACATTTAAAAAAATAGTTTTTATACCATTTTAATTACAACAAAGTCTTAGCTCAAAAAATCATACAAGTTTAGTTAAAATAGGTTTTCATGCATGCATAAGCAAGATTATCGAATGAATGCATAAACATGCCAAATATGCAAATGACATCCATAAAGTGGTAAACATAAGTGATTTGCCAGGGGTCTTTCTGCTAGCCCACTTCAGGTTATAGGGATGGCACAACACCCCAAGTAAAGTGATAAAAATTAATACAAGCAAAACCATTGAAACATGATATCTCCTCTTTAGTCTTATGATCTGGGAGGAGCACACATTCCCTAAATCCATACATCAAACAGGAACAATAATATGGAATAAATGATATAATGAACAAAATTGAACAGGCAAATAATGAAACAACACAACAATAAAGTAAATAATAGTAGAAATAATAAAAAAAATTCTTTGGAGTATAAGCCGGGAATGGCTTGTCGGCTTATCCCTTTGAATGAGAATCGAACCCATGCTGTTCTCCCTTCTCGCGAAGGGTGGGGGTTGTTCTGATAACAATGGGGTGGTTTCTTGGTTCAGTAGCTAATTGATTTTTTATTTGTAAAAATTATTAATAGTGTAAGCTATTAACCAATTCTAAAATTTGATTAATGTAAAATGATTTTGAGTGTGTATTGTACCTAAACATATTTTAGGGTTTGATTGATTTTAATAATGAAAATGAATTTTCCATAAAATTGATTTAAATTAGTATTAAAAGGCTTAAAAATTATTAGGATAAACATGCCTTAAGTTTTAATTAAAGATCTTAAAATAGTAGTTTAATTGGAGGTAAGAACTATACTGTATTGCTTTTACCTTATTGCATGGTTTAGGAACTAGAGGGTCTGACGGTTTGATAAAGCTAGAGCGAGTCTCTGTTATGTTTGAAGAGTGCTGATTGAGTGTTTGAACTATGCTAGAATGGACTAGATTGAATGTTGATTAAGTGGATGGACTGTCTGTAGTGTTTGAAATCGGAGTGTCTGTTATTTGAAAATGATGCTTTTGAGGCTCGAAATATAGTAAAATAGCATAAAAAGATGTCTAGTGAGTGTCTATAAGCTTGGTCTAAGAGCTAGAAAAAGTGGGTAAAAAGGTCTTGAGGGTTAAATTTATAGGGAATCATGCCAAAAAAGCCCCAAAACTATCTGGCGCATGCGTAACACGCGCCACATATACGTGTGGGCCATTACGCATGCGTAATGGGCTTTATGCATGCGCAGTGGCCTAAACACATATGTAGTATCATTTATGCATGAATTAGGTTGTTTACACATGCGGCCTATGATTTTGGGCTTGGGTTTCTCCTGGTTTCGATTTGGTTCTGTCCAATTTAGTTTTTTTTTTAAAAGTTTTTTGGTTTCATTTGAAGTCCGATTTGAGGCCAGTCAGATCCGTTAGACTCATATTAATGGTATGAATGCAATGGTACCAAAATAAAGGTTCACAAATACCCCCCTTAGTAGTCATGTTCGCAAGGACGTGACTGCTAAGTGTGAACGCATTTAATGCAGTAGTTGGGACGTTTGCCTATAAATAGGGCTTAGGATTTCATTTTCAATCATAACTTTCAAATTCTCTGAAAAATATTTTCTTCTTCCTTTCTGATTTAGAGAAAATTTTTTTTGATGTTACCGATTTTGATTATCGAAGAGGAGGAGGAAAATATGTCTGGATTGCTGAATGCGTCTTTAGGAGGGGAGGCAATTCCATCTTTTGACTCTTCGCCACTTGACGACTTGGTGAATAATCCATAGTATAACATTTATGTGGGTGAATTACTGGGAAATATACAAGAATCATCTACCATTCTTTCTAATCCTGAAGTAGTACCTTTACTAGACTGGGATCCTACCGATCATTTGATGATGGACAGAGCTCAGCTGCCCAAGCCTGCCAACTCAGATTTACTAATGTACTGATAGGTGCATGTTAGTTGGTTTAGCTTTACCATAATATGTATTTCCTGTCACTCATTATTTTATGTGCTATTTTTTATGCTTTATTTTCTCATATTTTATTTTTGCAAAACAAAATAGAGTTAGAAATTTGTGGAATTGAAAATAATAAGGATAGTATGCATACCTATAGAATGGCTAGTTTAGCTAAATAGGAAGTTAGTCTCGCTTGAACAAGGTGATCAATTTCCTGAATGCCCATCCCGAGGTTTCACAGCGGGTAACTCCTACTAACTTGACTAGTTGGATGTACTTAGACATAGGGCGTACTCTTGATCGGCTTTGAATTTTGCCCTTGTCGAGAGGTGGTGGATGACTACTAACACATTCTATTTGTCAGTGGGGGAGATGACCATGACCCCCTTCGAGTGGTCTAGATTGACCAGTATACGGTTTCGAGGCCACATTATAGTTTTTGATGTGAGGGCGAGACAGCACCATGAGTTAAGGACTCTACTGGGAGAGTTTTTGTCGAGTGATGGCCAGGGACAGGTTCGAAGGACAGTCTTACTGGACTTACCTGATCAGATGGCCCAGAGGAGTGATAATTATACAGCTGATTAGTGTGCTCGGGTATGTTTACTAATTATTCTGTCTACCATTTTTTTGTACAAAGAGTCGGGCTATGTTGACCTGAAGATTTTGGCTTCACTAGTGAACTTGTGAGGCTTAGGAGAGTATGACTATGCTAGCGTCAGTCTAGCTGTAGCATACAGAGGCATGGGCAGCTTATCTATGGATGCTACAACCGGCATCCCTTCGATTGTGATCATCTAGGAGGTCAGTATTTTCCATCACCTTACTAATTCTGATTTTGCTAATTCTTGCTCAACTGTCTATTTCCTTTTACAGTTGTGGGCCTTTACCCATTTTGGTGAACTTGGCCCCATGGTAGGGCTATGGGATCCACTTCCTTTTCCACTTGTAAGGATGTGGTGTAAAGAGTCCTGGCTCCGTGGGCAGGAGACTTTCGTGTTTTCTGATTACTGTTGGATTCTGGCGATTACGACATATGTACTATCTCAAATAGCTCAATTTGTACCTTTCAACAGATTTCTAATTTGCTTCTTTTGATTATTTTAGGTTGCACGACAGCCCTTTCAGGTGGTTACTGTCGAGGAGGTTAATCGGGATGCTATAGGTATCATTGCTACTCAGATGTGGATTTTTCTAGGATTAACTATGCTGATGGAGTTCTTCCTTAGAGAGTGTGTCATGGCCCAGTCGGGTGATGGTAGGATGGTGCCTGCTGACCATCCCATTAGAGATGAAAGAGGAGTTATCTATTGATTTCCAAGACTATTGGTAGGTTGGTAGAGCTCTGAAGGATTACTTTCTAGTTGATGCTTCATATCCCAAGTTTTAGGTAGCTAGGCTGATGGCTGGGATGCCCCCATTTTGCATTGATTATGTTTTTGTTCTGAAGGGAGCCTGTGCTCCTACTAGATGGAGGACTCAGGGTGGGATTGCACGTTCAGTTATGCCCCATCAGAGTTCTAGTTCATCTGGCATGGGTGCTTTAACATCCCACATACCGGCCAGTTCCAGCAATTCTTAGCACTCTATGCCACACACTTCTAATCATATGTCTCACACTGATGTAACAGGCCTTACCCAGGTGCATTACTTTGGTCACAACTATCTGCATGGAGCTCAGAGGGTAAGCATTGACCATCTCTCGGTGACGGTATGTTTCTGACTTACATGTTGATTTATGTTTTGTTTTTCAAACAACTTTTGATTTCTGTCTATTTCTTACAAGTCCCTAGTTTTGCTTATGGTCAGAGCGTAGACAATTTTTAGAGGTGCATTTTCAGCTTGAGCACCACTCTATCTGCCATGAGTATGAGAGAGATTCGATGGGAGTAGCGGTACGTCAGGCGGAGTGGAGCACTAATGGATCTCAAGGTGGAAGAGGAGGATACAGCATCTGAGCCTGAGGACAATCCATGATGCAGTTATGCATGAGATGTCATGACTTTGTTGGCTATACTTGGGCCCCAGTTCATGGGCTTTTGTAAAAACAACTTCTGTTTATTATTTTATGAATTTGAACTTAATTTTTATGAAAAATTCTAAAATTCAGTTCATTTATGTGATTTTTTTATTTTTTTGAGAATGAAAAATGTTTCGTGTTGAAAATTGGGCGAAAAGCAGAATCAGATTGAATCAAAATGGATTGTTTCTGGGGGATAAATCATAGGAACCTATGTGGCGAATGCACACGTATGAACCATTATGCATGCATAAGCGGCTTTACACATGCGTAAAGGCTAAAACGTATGTGTTTTGGCTTTAACGCTTGCATTTTGCCTCGTTTTGCATGCCTAGCCTTCCGAACTTAGTTACTCTACCTCATTTTACATGCCACTATAAATATCAGTACAAAAATGATTCCTGACTCTAAAAATCACTAGGTAAAATTATTTTTTTTTAGAAAAATGTCTGCTTCTTTTCCTTTTTTTGAACATGGAGCCCTTTTGCAACCATGTGATGCATGGATGGTGTCAGAAGTTGACCAAAGTGTAGAGGATCATCCTCGAAAGATATGATATGTCTACTTTACCAACTCTTAGGGGGGTGAAAATTGATTGGAATTTTTTGAATGCTTGCGTGAGGTTTTGGGACCCTGTCGATCATGTGTTTTGTTTTGGGGCTGGTATGGATGATATGTGTCCAACCTTGAGGAATTTTCTTTTTTTTTTCTAGGCACGAATCCCGAAGCCTTTCCAGCTATTCTAGTTGAGTGGGTAGGCTATTTTAACTTATTCAAGAGACTGTTGGATTTGAGCATAGAGGTTGCATCAGGTATGGTGAAAGATGATTTGGTTGACCAACCTGTATTGGCCTTAATGTTTTAGGAGGAATCAAAGGATGACTCTATTTGGATGGCTAGGAGGTTAAAGGCCTATGCTTTCACACTGACTGTGGGTTATATATTTATGGGCCCAGTCAATTTTAGGGATGCAAAGATTGCTGAGCTGATAGTCCAGATGGACGAGGGTTAGTCGATTGTGGGTATGATTTTGGCTAAAACACTGTTGAGCCTGGACCATTATTATAGCTCCAGAGAACTTTAGACTATTAGTCCACTTCTGCTTCAAGTATTTAGATCATCTTCTGCTTGTTATGTTTTAGCATATCTTGAAGTTTCCCGACTTATGTTTTTACCTTTTAGATTTGGCTGAGGAATCACCTAAGGATCATTCTTGGACCTGATAGACCAAAATATTTTGATGCTTGGTACCACACTAGGAAGGTTGTCTTTCACCTAGATTCTGAGCAAGAATGGGTTAGCTGGCTTCTGGAGCTGAGTCCTTCTTATTTGTTGTGGAAGCCTAATTGGTACACTATCAAGTGGTTTATTCTGAAGAGCTGAGTTTTCAAGTATGAGTATCTGCTTGGCTTCCAATATGTGACTTGGTACCAGGCTAAAAGAGTTCTTCATGAAATGGGGCATGATCAGGATGTGCCCCTTGATGGCCCTTTATTTGAGGTGACCACAGTGAATGGAAGAGTGGCTAAGGCTGTCCTTTCTCATTGGATCAAAGACTACTCGAGGACTATGGTGGTTCCTGGTGAGGATTATGGCAAATCCGCTGAGTATATCACATGGTGGATTGAAGCTTTTTGGCCAAAGGAGGAGGCCAAGTGAGTTACTATTCTGACTGAGATTTGAGGGTTGAGTCTGAGTTTAAACTTAGAAAAAATAAGACTTTTATTAGATTTATATTTTTCTGCTTCAATATCTTGTTTGGTTATTCCAATAAATGAATAAGACCTCAATAAACATTTTATTTTTATTAAGCTCTAATGTTTTCCTAAGCCATCTTTTTTAGGTTTTCAATTTAGCAAGTTGCCTTGATTGTTTCTTAGACCACCATTTTAGTTTTCAGTCTAGTAAGTTGTACCCTAACTTTTGCCTAAGTCGCTTGTTTAGGTTTTTAGCTTAGTGGATTTCATTCTTTTTTTGATCTATTTTTATTCACTTTAACTCTTGCATGTAATATTAAAGAGCCAAAATGAGAATGTGAATGAAACATTGATTTTATTGAATAATTTGAATTATGCTTGTTCAGGCTTCCTATGTATCTCCTTATAAAAGATAATTTAAAGAATTGAATACATGGTAATTTTGGAGAATTAGGTCCACGTAGTTCTTGTTTGGTAATGATGCCTGAATGCATACTGATATAATAAGAACACTATAAGAAGTACTGCTTAAGTTGATCGAGGTTGGTCAGATGGTTGAATTCATTGCCATTGACATCCATCAGGATGATGCCTCCACCTGACATGATCTTTTTGATAATGTATGGTCCGCTCCAAGGAGGTCTAAATTTCCTTCTAGGGTCTTGCTCAACTTGTCTTATCTCTTTCAGAACTAAGTCACCTTTTTTGAGGTTGAGACTTTAGACTCATTTATTGAAGTGTTTTGCAAGTCTAATATGATAATTCTATGTGTGATGGAGTGCTTCCATCCTTTTCTCATCAATGGCATTGAGCTGATCGTAATAGGCCTGTTGCCAGTCGAGTTTTGAGAACTACCCCAATAAACTACCCCATTGTTATCAGAACAACCCCCACCCTTCATGAGAAGTGAGAATGGTGTGGGGTTTAATTCCCATTCAAAGGGATACGCCGACAAGCCTTTCAAGGCTTCAACTCCAAAACCTTTTCCTTTTATTATTATTTTTATTACCATTCACTTTATTGTTGCATTGTTTCGTTATTTTCTTGGTAAATTTCATTCATTGTATCATTTATTCCATGTTAGTATTTCTGTTTGATGTATGGGTTTGGGGAATATGTGCTTCCCCCAAATCATAAGACTGGAGGGGAGATCCCATGTTTCAATGGTTTTGCTTGTATTAAATTTTTATCAATTTATTTAGGGTGATGTGCCTTCCCTAGAACTAGAAGTGGGATAGAAAAAGGACCCCTGGCAAATCACTTGTATTTACCGCTTCATGGATGTCATTTGTATACTAGCATGTTCATGCATTCATTTGATAATCTTGATCATACATACATTAAAACCTACTTTTAATTGATCTTGCATGATTTTTCAGGCCAAAACTTTATTTTAGTTAATATGGTATAAAACTATTTTTATTAAAATGTTTTTTTATCACGAACCCTCTTTGATTCCAAAAAGAACAACTTTTCCAATTGGGTAGAAAACTGATATTTTTATTAAATGGAGTTAAATTCAAAATGTTTTTTAATCACTTTAGAAATAAACTGATTTTTCTACACAAATTCACACACAACGTGCACTCCAACAGAGACATGTGGATGCACAAGTGTGGGAACCTGATCCACAATCTACAATGCTTTGAAAGTGTCATCCGAAAGGTTTCCTCCAGGCTTGAGAAAGGCCTGTAGGCACTCTCTTCCAGGAAAATCTTGTGGGCCATTCGGGAGGTGCCTCACGGCTAGCGACTCCACTGGGGACGTTTGGTAAACTGACTAAAAACTAAGTGGGTTATTTTCTGAATACAAAATTTTGGCCCAAACTCGTGTAAAAGTAAGTTCTCATGCATCACTTCCTATGCACCTTTATATTAGGAAAACTCAGATAGAGAGTAGCATCAAGTGAGCTTCCTTCCTTAGGACTACTTTATGAATAGTAAAATCATCCAACTCCAAGGCGCCCTGGGTGATCCTTTCAGCTAGAATAATGAGGTACATATAGTTGCTTGACCTGCACGGGCCTCCTTAGTTCTTGTGGCTAGGTGTGTCGATAGCTCTAGTCAATAGGGAACCGTTAAAGCACTAAGACATCATGTAATGATCAAAGTTGACCTGAGGTCCCGTGTACACTAATGGACTCTATATTACTGTCATCATGAAACCTTTCTCATTCATGCATACATGTATGCATTACTACATCTAAAATACTGATGTTGGGCAAAGTACATTGTTCTAGACAAAAAAACAAACCTCTCAAAAACCATTTCTTTACCTGCCTACACCTGGAGATATCTAACCAAGCAACACTGCTGGAGATATCCCACATACCAACACTACTGTTGATGCCACTACTACTAGTTCCTTTACTGGCATTCCTGCTATTGCTCCATTA
>CAOJBK010145522.1:0-13583 GCA_948294925.1 Codiaeum variegatum
GACATCACATTTTTGTAGCATGAGACTCACTAGCTCCATCCCAATAAGTATTTCATACTTATCATGGATGACAACAGAGGTGATGGTCTTCCGGATTAATGACATCCCTACCAATAATCCTATGTCCATGAACAACCTTTAAAGCATCTATTAAAAGGGCAATATGTCACTCATATTCTCAAACTCTTTGAGAATAGATTCCCTATAGAATACTTAATGGACATATATACGTTCGATACTAGGAATGTATCCACTTAAAAAACATATATACTAAAGCCATTTAGGTTTTCATTTACATTCACATGCTGAGTGTAAGCTCTAGGGCATACACTGCTAACAATTCGGATGTTAACCTAGCCATAATGGATCATAAAGATGACATGGGATCCTCTTAGGATCATATGCATGACTCACTAAGAGATTGTGATCGCCTCATGGTGTCTTTTTACTAAAATACCCTTTTATCTAAGACTATAAATAAGGGGCTTACATCCCAAAAAATGGCATCTAACATCACTCACTCCAATACAAATAAATTTTCTCAGGCATTTAATCCTAGCTCAGTGCTACCAACCAGGTTACGACACAGGCTGCCAATATCTCGTCTCAATTGGTTGACGACATTTTGTTTATATACTAGAACCTGCCCAAGGAAGGTGATGGCCATCAACCTAAATCTCGACAGAGTTAGTTGCTTTTATTGCATTAAAAATCCCTAGAGGAATGAAGTTGATAGGTTAGCTCGACCTATATACTGAAGACCGACAGGGTCCTATCCTTTATTTTACTTATACTTAGCTCAGTAAGAACTATAAATTGTAAAAGACCAAAAAGATTGTATTTTATTTCCTAAATATATAAAAGTTGCAAAAAGATTGTTCTTCCCAACCGCATTAATTTTATTGTAGTCATTTCTTATATGGGAAACTCGCTTAAATAATCTAAAGACTTTGTGGACCGATTCATTCGGGACCAAACAGTTTTTTTATATTCTAAAAATAGGTATTTTTAAAGTAATTTTCTTTTTAAGTAAATAAACCTCTTATTTAGAGATGTTCTATTTCCAATAAATATTATTTTAAGTAACCCCAACATACTTTATTGAACAAATTTTGATGATCTTTAGCTTTCAAACTGGAATTATGAAAAACTTTCTTTTAATCCATATGTTCTTTATAATTAAGTACTAAATTAGTACTAAATTTTCAATCTTTCCTCATTTAAAGTTTTTCAGATATAATCACTATTACATTAAAAAAAATGCTTCCTCCTAGAGTTACTTTTTTTTAGGAGATTGACCATCTTTTTAGTCATTTACTTTTGCCATGGCCAACAACCGACCACCAGTTAGACCTCGTTGGACTGCTATGTCGGGATTGTAAACTTGATCAAACCTCCTTTATGCACATTTACAGCTCCATAGCCTGCTCTTATAAAAACTTATGCGTAGATCATGAATAATCAATTTGATTTAATTCAACCAATTTCATCAACCACTACTATTTTGGACATTGCAGGCTTTATGTCTATAAGGATTTCTCAATCCGCTTATGATCAAAAGGGTGAAAATGTATGAGTAATCTTTGATTGGATGATTGATTTTGAATAAGGGAGACAAACCATGGAAGATTTCAGATTTGAAGGAGACATTGAACAAAATTTGGGGCTTCATTGGTGCTTAATTTCATTGGGAAGGATTCTATCAGATATTTTTTATCATCGAAGGAAGTTCAAATGGCAGTGTGGGTGTGGTGCAAAGGTGATATTGCTTTAAAACCTGGTTTGTTCTGCTTACAAAAATGGGTTGTTTTCTTTGATCATTCGACGCAAAAATCGACCAATGCTCAGGTATATGTGCATTTATATTATTTGCCTTGGGAGTATTTGGATGCACATATATGAGTAGATATTGCTAAAGGGAGGATTTTTAATGAGAATTGAAACAACAACATTAGATAGTGTCTATGACCATTATGTGAGGTTATTGATTGATATTGATATGGCTAGTAAGATCCCTAAAATAATTCAAGTTGAGAGGGAGGAGAAATAATTTTGGATTGACATTGAATAGGAAAATCTCCTTAGTTACTACAAGATTTATTCATCTATTAGGTATTTGTCTTATGATTGTAAGAAAAATCAAAAACCCCAATTAGAAGTTGAAAAGAAAGAGGCCCAAACTAGAAAAAATCTATCTCAAGTGGAAGGTCTAAGCAAAGAATGGTTGGGCATGAGAAATCTCATGACCTTTCTATTATTCTGGTTGCATAAGTGATGAATCAGTTAACTACAGATCTTTCTATTTGTAATGAACATGTTGCACTAGAATTCACTATGAGCATATTCTGGTTATTTCTACTAGTCATATGGAGGATGCTAATAAAAATCCTTCCATTGGTGATATTGAGATTAATAATGAGCCTATGATGAAAAATCAAGAAGTTACTCAGGTTGCTACATCTATTTTAGATGGAGTGACTAAAAATGAACATATTCATAAGGAGAAAGATCACGATATTAGTCCTTCTTTTTCAGATATAAATGGTGAGAAACTTTCATGGGATGAGAAGGCTGAGAAGGATGATGGGGAGAAAACACTCATTCTAGCCAAAATAAACAAAGTATCTCTTGGGTGGATTTGTTTAATGAAGTGTCTGATGCAGATCATTCGCAATATAGCATAGAAAAGGGTTATACTCACCATAGTGCAAGGATGTTAAATGATTTATTATATAACCATGATGATATTAAAGACCACATTTTGAGTATTGTCTAGAATAAAAAGAATCGTAAAGATATTAATACAACTTATACTTAGCCAGTGCGAATCAAAAAGTTTAAAGCGAAACTTAATCATTAGATTGTTATTGATTGGTTCTCATTTTCTTTACTCTTTTGGAATAATTTGTTTTTCTCTATTTGTTCTTATTTTTCCTTTTTGCTTTTAATAATACATAGCTTGACTCTAGCATTTAATTAAAAAGTTTTTCAGCAAATGTTCTGTGATGATTTTGAATATTCAAACTTCTATAACATAATGCAGCAACCACATCTTCAAAATTTCTATTGATATTCTACTTTTGTTGATTGTTTGCTCTATTTTCATAAGTGTAGTTATAAATATTAATGAGTTGTTTCCTTTACCCTATGCATAGTAATGAAGTGGCGAAGGGAAGGGAAGTTAATTTAAAGAAAAGGGAAATGAGGGGAGAGAAAAATTTTCTATTCATTTTTTTTTTGGCAAATTAAATTTGGAAAAAGCATCAAATTTACCCTAAACAAAATGTTAACTTTTAGATCTACCCCAATGTTTAAAACATTTCAATTTGCGTAGTCAACTTTGTGTTCCATTTCAAATCATCCTACATGACACATGGCATGCGTTAAAGCTTACTTGGTAGCTTAGGTGTGTGAACCCTTAATTTTTCACCTTTAGAACTATCGGTTGCCTCATAAATCTCAACTAGACTTAAAGGTTTGGGAATAGAATGAGGGTCAAGGGGGTAGCACCCTTTGCTGCATCAGAGGCAGCCTTGCGTACGGAAATTTCAAATTACAAGGATTACATGGAAAATCATGCACGTTCAGATATATTTTCAAGGAAAAAAATCCATATTTTTACATTATTAAATTTGACTCATCAATACAAGCCCATAAGTCCAAACTGCATTCAAATCGGATTAAAAACAGACCAAAAATGGTGAAAATACAAAATATGGGTCAAACCAAATCGAATCAAACCAAGCCGATCCAAATCAAGATGGCCCAAAATGAACCGGACCAAACTTACCTGGCTCACACACTAGTCACCTAGCATGCACACCTTTGGCTCTAGCACACACTTTTGTTCAAACGCATATGTAAGGCCCCAAATGCATGCGTAAGGCCCCAAACACGTGCGTTAGGGTTCTAACACATCAGGCCCACTTTTCAACTTTTCTGACTTGATGTTTTCTATAAATTCGACCCTTGGGTCACTTTTCAGTCACTGAACCTCTGGCAATTTAATTTTCAGAATCATTTATACACCTAAAACACTGCTAGAAACACTCAAAAATACCGAAATTCAAATCAAAACACAAACTTTATCTGCAATTCGATCAGACAATCAGTCCATAATACACAAGTCTTTCTCAAGTCAGTCCTCCGATAGTCCTCTCCGAACACAACGGAGACACGATCCGGGTTAATCAAATCATCCAATCCTTCAGTTCCAAAGCCCTGCAAGCCAATGATAGTATATCTAAATAACATTATAGTATTTTCTTTGGTTTTGAATAAAAACCCTTAAAACTGACCAAGCAATTTTACATTATCAAAATCCATTTTTCTTTAATCAAATTTTGAAATGATGAATTAAAAGCCCTTAAATCTGATCAGGCAAAATTCATATATTCAAAATTAATTTTTATTAATAAAAAATCTCAAATCGATTATTAGCCTCCTTGGTTAATTCTTTTAAAATAAAATGAATTAGCTTCTAAACATACAACTAACCAACCCACTTTTTTTTTCAGAATAACCCCACACTTCGCGAGAAGGGAGCACATCGCGAGGTTTGATTCCCATTTAAATGGATACGCCGACAAGCCTATTCAAAAGGCTTCAACTCCAAAACTTTTTCTTGTTTTTTTCTTTTTTCCTTTTTATTTTTTTAATTTTATTATTTCAATTTATTTTCTATTTTGTATTATTTTTTGTTGTATTTTGTTATTATATTCTTTTATGATATTTTGTAATCTATTAAGGAATGTATGCCTTTTCCAGATTCTTTTGGACTGAATAAAGGATCTTCTGTGTTGTTTCTATTTTTGATGTGTTTATTTTATTTTATTATTTCGCCTGTAATTCATTGTTGGAGATATGTGCCTTCCCTAGAACCCTTCGGGCTAAAGGAAGGTTCCTTGTTTATTTTCCTTCTTTTTATCATTTTTCATTCATTATTTTCATTCATGCTATTATAATAGTCATGCGTCATATTGGTATGATATAATTGTTCACGCATCATGGAAGTATGTCATGCATACACGAAAATTGCTTTTTTAAAAACCAAACCCATACAAATAGTTTTGAGCCAAAATTGTTTAGAAATTAAAAAAAAATCTATTTTTTGAACGTTTTTATCAATCACAAATCCTCAAACCTAATGATGGTTCGAGGCCAGCCTTTTCAATAAAATTTGGGTAAATATCATATTTTCATTAAAATTATAGTTAAATGGTTTCTTGATCAACCTGAAAATTAATTTTTTCTAAAGATTGAGTGATGACTTACACTTTTACACTTGCACCCAATAGACTCATAAGGCGTTCTCCATAAGTGGAACCTGCCAAACCCCAATGCCAAGCGCAATCTGACCCCCCATGGTCAGTTTCCTTGAGGCTAGAAATTAGAGGTGCGCTAGCGGCTCATGGGCTCAGACGGTGCCTCACAGCTGGCGACTCCACTGGAGACGTTTAAAAATGACAAAACTAAGTGGGTTATTTTTTATAAAAAAAAATTTTGGCTTAAAACTGTATAGAATTCATATTCATGCATCACTTCACTTGCTCATGTAGCTTTAGGCAAACACGAGTAGAAAGTAGCATCGAGTGAGCTTTCCTTCTTCGGATTGTTTTGCCGATAGTGAAATCACCCACTCCAAAGCACACCCACTGATCCTTTCAGTTGGGATAACGAGGTTGTACGTAGCCACTGGACCCATGTGAATCTCTTTGATTCACATGTGGTTAGGTATATCATACTTCTAGTCTTTAGGGAACCTTTAAGCCACCAAACCCTCATGTAATGATTAGAGTTTACCTTATGTCTCATGTACCCTAAAACTCTAATCTTTTCCATCATGAAACCATTTTCATTCATACATACATGCATGTATGCATTATGCTATCATGAACCTAAACAAGGCCAAATTCTTTCTAAAAAAATAAAATCAAACACTACCCTGAGTCGTGTCTATAAACCAAGTCTGCAATGGCTATGTTAAAATTATTGATACCCCATTTTCTTTTTGTCTACCCTAAAGGTCAATATGTCCAACAACAATGATCTTCCACTCATTTCCACTACTACTAACGCCACTACCAATGCTCCACTGACTGACATTCCTACCATGATGGCCGAAATCCTGAAAAAGCAAGATGAGACTATCAAAAAGAAACAAGAAACTATGACTGTCATGGTGCAAACCCAAGAGTAATCAATCCTGAGCAAGGTCTAAGCCACGTAGGCTCAAGTCTGAGTCTAACCTGCCAATTATGTATCCATCTCATCCAATGTTGGGAAAGAGCCAGTCAGTAAAGATATGATTATTTTGCCTCTACAAATTGACTATGGAGTTTCTACCCTAACTGCCCCTCTCGAGGATCCTTTCCAAAAAGGGGCCTAAGACCACCCACTTCTAAAAAACATGGTACAAAAGTATGAGGAAATGCTGAAGACACTTGATGTTATCAAGAAAAAGGAGAATATCACTGATGTTGAGTCTTTCAGTCCATTTCCCAATGCAAGCTACCTCTCAAGTTCCAAATGCCATCCTTTGAAAAGTTTGATGGCACCACCTACACGACTTCACACCTGAGAATCTATGATCGTAAACTTCACCCTTTAGACATAGAAAGCGAGCTCCTTGCTCAACTTTTCTAACAATTGCTTACTGGTGTAGCTCTTAAGTGGTTTGTAGAGTTAGATGCTTCTCGAAAGTTGACCTGGGAATCCATATGTAATGTTTTAATTAATAAATATTCATATAATGGTGAAATTGATGTAACCAGAAGGGATTTAAAAACTACCAAGAAGTATCCCAAAGAGACATTTTTTGCATTTATAACTAGGTAAAGGAAGAAAGCCTCTCAGATGGTTAACATCCCAACTGAATCTGGGTAGAATGACAATGTAGTTAAAAATTTGCTCCTTATGTATCGAGACAGAAAGATCACACAATACCTGCCAAGTTTCAAAGAGCTCATTGCCATTGCCACCCACATCGAAGGCATAATTGATGTTGGGTCCTAAGTATCTTCTATTCTTGAAGTCTTTTCTGATGTGCAAATATCTAAAGATTGCAAATCAATTTATTCTGAAGACTACATAGAAGATGGACTCTTTGAAGAGACTTCATTTCTGTCTAACAAAGAGGAACACTGATCCCTCCACTATCCAAACTGCTATTAAGAAAGCCTAACAACTGGTCTAGTCCTACTAGATTATGAAATTGGAGCTGAATCATAAGAGACTTCTTAAGCCAGAGTCAACTAAATCTAAAATGTCTGAGTCTGAAACCTCTTGGGTCCTCTATGTAATCCATCCCCCATTTTCAATCTTCAACTTTATGACTTGTCCTCTTTTGAGGCTAATAAAATGAGCATGTTTTCTTAATTATTTCTCTGTTTTCTTTTAGTGTTCCAACTGGTGAATCTGAGTTTAATCAATCATAAAAAGAAAATCTTAAAAAATAAATCAAATGACTGATGTTGTTAAAGAGCCCATAAACATTTCAAAAATAACATCCATTGCATTTTCATGCTCAAACAGGTCTAGTATAGAGACAAACATCAAAAGTTCAGAGATTGCTTCACCTGGAAGTTTAGTCTCGATCTAAGCATCACCATCCATGAGATCTCAACTTATGTAGATTTTAAGCTTGTCAAACAGAAGTGCAGGCACACAAAAGTTAAATGATCACCCTCAAATCAAAGAAGATGTTTCCAAATAACTATAACTTAAGCATACTAACTACACATCCTACTTGTCATCGACTACTTCACGAAGTGGGTAGAAGCTACACCATTTCAAGTCTTTGACCTAAAAAAGGATGTACAATTCATCAAGATAAACATCATTGCAATGTATGGTGTCTCCCTCAAAATCATCACAGACAATGGTTCCCACTTCCAAAAATGTTGTTGCTTTTCCATAAAAGGGAAGAATCCAACACCACAAGTCTTCTCCTTATAGACCACAAATCAATAGAGCTGCCAATAAGGCTCTTAAAAAATCACTAAAATTGGCATCTCAATTTGGCAAATGCCCTCTTTGGGTATAGAACTTCATTCAAATTAGCCACCAAAGTAACACCCTACTCACTAAAATGGAAGCAGTCCTTCCAATTAAAAGTTCAATCTGCCCAAGTTCTCCAAGAAGGCCAAATCAGCTTACTGGCAATAGGCCTACCAAATTAATCTCGTCAAATGAAAACCTTCACCAATATTAGAACTACCAACTCAAGCTTGCTAAGTTCAGAGATAAAAACCTATACAAAGGTGGCCTAGTCCTTAAAAGAAATCAGATAACTTACATTGGATCCTAGAGGAAAATTCAAACCTACCTCAAATGGTCCATTCATGATCAACAAGTTCATGACTAGCGAAGATGTCATCTTGATAGGCATCAACGATAATAAGTTCAATCATCTAACCAATCTGGATTAACTCAAGGGTTACTCTATTTGAGCATTGCATTTGCATCTCCATCATCATTACTGTAATAAGAACTACATGAACCTGATTCTCCAAAATCATAAGTTGTATTCAAACTTTCAAATCATTGTACGGAGATACGTAGGCAACCCTCATTGGGTAGGTCTAAAGTATATAATAAAACTCAACATCTTTCACATTTCATCTCATTCGAGCTCTTTGACAAGCATGAAAAAATAAATGAATAATAAAGAGAAAATAGAAAAAAGAATGAAACCCGCTAAGTTGAAAACCCAAGTGGATGGCTTAGGAAAAAATTAGGGTACAGCCTGCTAGATTGAAAACCAAAAAGGCAGTCAAGGTAACAATTAAGGTAGCTCACGAAGTTGAAAACTTGAAAGGGCGGCTTAGGTAAAAAAATAGAGCTTTTAATCAAAATAATGCATTTTATTAAACTCTTATTCACCTTTTGGAACATGAAAATGGGAACATTGAAAAATCAAACACATCGCCCATCCTCTTTCAAAAAGGACATCCCCAGTGGACCTTTTAAAACAAAACTGATAAGTCGCTCATGTTTCATCCTTTAAACAAGTCTCAAACATAACAATTCCCTAAAGGAACCAATCTCATCCATATAGGATCTCAAAAGTAACAACATTTCCTAAGTATATTTCTCATAACATCTCTCCAATAAGAATTAGATACAACTAAACTAAAGGAATTAGCCAGTGATTATTTCCCCCAAGTGGAGTCAGCTAATACAGAGTCTATCACAAATCCCTAGTGGAGTAATAACCACTATCAAAGCTAAACAACTTAGCTTAAAAACTAGCTTAACCGTAAACTTTCCTTCACTCATCTAGGGTATCAGCCAATCTATTCACACATATCCCTAAGCATTTGAACAAATAAGCAAAAGCATAGAACTTTACCTATTGCCAAATACACATCATTTGCTAGACCCTTATATTCAAAAGGCATTATAGCCATGATAGACAGGTTTAACACCTTTTGTGTTACTCAAACCCAAAACTTCCTTCTTGTTGAAGTAACTAAATGACAAAGCCTTCTTAGCCTCGGACTTTAAAATAACAAATCCATCAAAATCACTAATAAGACTAAACACATGTTCCATCGAGTCACAAGTACTCAAAAGTACTGACTCAGTCTTCACAACCTGAAGCACCGAACCCTACATTGCCCAAGTTTGATTCCCTCAACCTTGTTCTTATTTTTGCATCACCCATATATCATGTAGCTAAAGTACAGCTCTATTTGTGGGGCAACTCACAAAATACTTTGTTTCATAAAATATAAATTTTCATAAGCAAAATGCAACACAAGTTTAAATTTCATGCGAACATCAAAGTTTTGACAAGCTTTTGCAAAAAAAGACCCATAGCAGGCCATATTCAGCATGCATCTCATGCATCTCCCTCCAATTACTGACATCATCCATACATATCTAGAGGTATTCTCTCGAATGAGTCTTTAACCCAATGTAAAGTTATGACAACTACATGTCAAAGCTTAGAATATGATGAGGTTAAAGCCACATACTACACAACTTCAACATCCAACAAGCCTATAAGCTCTTGAGTATAGCAATTGCAAATGTTTGGCATCCCAAACTTGGTCTCACTTAGCACACTGTAAGCCCAAAAGCTAAAATGGCGTAGCCCCAGAATCTAACATGGCGACAAGCCTAGAACTCGACATGGCATGATCCGACATGGTGCTGCCACAAGCCCTAAAACTGACATGGCATCATCACAAGCCTAGAATCTAACATGGCACCTATGGGTTCACTATCATCAGAATCACCTACAACCCGAAGATAATTCAGATGAGGGGGCAGCTGTGAACCCTCAATTTTGAACTTCCAAAATTATCGGTTGCCTTATGACTCTCAACTAGAATTAAAGGTTTGGGAACATAATAGGGGTCAAGGGGGTAGTGCCCCTTGCTGCATCGGAGGCAGCACCCCAGTCAAAAATTTCAAATTGCAAGGATTACATGGAAATTATGCATGATTGGGCATATTTTCAAGGAAAACCCTATTTTTTTACACCATTAAATATGACATGTCAATACAAGCCCATAGGTTCAAACTGTACTTAAATCGGATTTAAAACGAGCCCAAAATTGTGAAAATACCAAATTTGTCAAACCAAACAGAACTGGACCAAACCAACCAGCATCAAGCCGACCAAAACCAAATAGGACCAAACCAATCCGGCTCACACACCAGTCGCATGGTATGCACACCTTTGTCTATGGCGCACACACTTTTGGCTTTGCGGCACACACATTTGATCAAACACATGGGTAAGGCCCCAAAATCACAAGGCCCCAAATGCATGAGCAAGGCTCCAAATGTGTGTGTTAGGGTTCTAATACATTGAGGCCACTTTCTAACTTTTTTGACTCAATTTTTTCTATAAATTCAACCCATCGAGTCACTTTTCAAACATCCTTTCAGACACCGAACCTCTGCCAATTTAATTTTCTGAATGATTTATACACCAAAAAGACTGTTAAAAAAACTCAAAAATACCAAAATTCATACCAAAACATAAACTTTATCTATAATCCAATCAGACAATCAGTCCACAATGCACAAGTCTTATTCCATTCAGTCCTTTGACAATCCTCTCTGAATACAATGGAGACACGATCTAGATTCGTCAAATCGCCCAATCCTTCGGCTCTAAAGCCTCGCAAGCCAAAAGTAGTATATCTAAATATTGGTATAGTATTTTGTTTGGTTCTGAATAAAAGCTCTTAAAACTGACAGGTAATTTTACATCATCACGTTATCAAAATCCATTTTTCTTTAATCAAATTCTGAAATAATTAATTAAAAGCCCTTAAATCTGATTTAGGAAAGATTCACATATTAAAAATTCAATTTTTATTAAAAAAAAAATCTGAAATTGATTAATAGCCTCCTCAATTAATTCTTTTAAAATAAATTGAATGAGCTTCTGAACATAAAATCAACCAACCCAATGTTTTTCAAAACAACCCTACCCTTCACGAGAAGGAAGAACAGTGTGAGGTTTGATTCTCATTCAAAGGAATACGCCAGTAAGCCTGTTCAAAAGGTTTCAACTCCAAGACTTTTTATTATTTTTCTTTTTCCTTTTATATTTTTTTATTTTATTATTTCAATTTATTTTCTATGTTGTATTATTTTTTGTTGTATTTTGTTATTATTTTCTTTTCTGGTATTTTGTAATCTTTTGAGGAATGTGTGTCTTTCCCAAATCATTTTAGACTGGAGAAAGAATCCTCTGTATTATTATTATTTTTTATGTATTTATTTTAGGGAGAAGATATTGGCTCTCCTATAAAAGTTTGTAGCACTCCCATTATTAGTAAATAGACTACTCTACTCTTTTAAGAAATTTTATTATACCAAATTTATCCTTAATTCATCCTCATTAGGAAAGTTGAAAATATCACGTTAATTGCAAAAGAATTTGCTAATCTTTCTAAATCAAAACTAGAAGTTTTCTTTCCTAAAGAAAACAAGAAGTTTTCAAATTGTTCTCACTCATTAAAGGGGGGAAAGTTTTCATATAATCAATCATTATCACCCAATTGACTCACAATGGATGATTCAGAAATCAATGAATTTTTGAATCTTAGAGATAGTAATGGGGACAGAAATCAACTTTTAAACTTTCATAATAGAAATAACAAGCAAGTTTTAAACTTTCAGGACTCTCACTTCCATGTAAACAATCATGGTACTTTGAATAAATTCTTTTATATCCTTGCTATTGAAGATGTTTTTAAATTAATAAAATTATTTTGACATAATTAAAGTAATCTATTGTTTCTGAGGGTGTCTTTAGGGATTTTATTGTTTTGGCGGGTTATTTTGGTGCTGATATATTACTTTTTTTCAACCTCTTGTTATAAAATTTAAAAAAAAAAAAAAAAAGAATTTAGTACTGGTGCAGATGCCTAAGCATTACTAGAAAAAAAAAAGAATTTTATTTTGGTGCATCAGTTTATTCGTTTTTGGTATGGTTATTGTTGTTATTGAGTTTAGCATCTCTAATTTGGTTTCATCTTTGTGTGGTGCTTCTAAATTTGGGACGCCAAAGGCCCGGCGAGTAAAGCAATTTTCCTCAGCTAATAAATTTTTTTACATTGTTTCTGTAATTGTGTTTTTTTTTTCCCTTTCTTAATAATGTAATGGATATACTTAGCCCTTTATTTTTGGACCTCATTATGATTTATGAATCCAAGGATGCTTTGTGGGAGTTGTGCTTTTCCTGGTTATCCCTAAGGATGTTTTCAACTGCATTAGTTATGAATTTAGAACTAATAATTTGTCAACATTGATTACAAAATTTTTGTTATAACAGAACAAATCTGATGTGGGCATGTGTTATCATATAATCATCAATAGAAAGGTTTGTCATTGCTGAATGATATCTTATTTCTGTTTTTTGGAATATTAATTGATTATTAATTATTGGTTAACATGATAAGGAATTTGTCTAGAATTTATGCAATATTTTAGAATACCAAGTCCAATTAAAAATAAATTAGAAGCCTAGTTCTACTGCCATTAGGCATGATAGCTTTAGAGTTCATATATGTGCCTTCTGCCCAATTCTCTTTAGAGTTTATATACGTACTGTCCAATTCAACATAATTGATGCCATAGTTTCCTTATGCAGCTGTTTGCTTTTTAGTTCTAGCATCTACCGGTTTAAATTTAAAAAAATATTCTATATAAAATAGTACTTGCATAACTATCTTTAACAGATGTTAAATACTTGTTGTAAAGTGTTTTATTATGCTAAAATAAATTTTTATTCGAGCTCACCTTGCATATTTATAGCCTACTATCTTTTAGGTACAATTTCCTTGACTATTATGGGACAGATGCTGGAGTGGAGAGGAGTGAGCGAGTGGAGTTCAGCGAACGAGCACGAATGGAGCCTACAGTACAAATTACAAAATTACCATGTACCGTACCGAGGACCTTTTTCTCTCTGACCTAATAAAATTTAGTTGCTTTCTTTGTACCCGAGGACGTAGGCAAATTGTTGAACCTCGTTAAATCTCTATGTTCCTTTTATTCTTGTGTTTGTATAGCATAATTTCTCAAAAATTGGTATCAGAGCGCGTTGAGATGGT
>CAOJBK010145574.1:0-24795 GCA_948294925.1 Codiaeum variegatum
CGAGTGGCCCGTAGGATCTTCCAGTGTGCCTTTGAGTTTATGGATCGATGAAACCAGCCATGAAGTGTCGGATTGTGCATGGCATCATGGATTGTGGCCAGATCTCACATTTATGCATTTACATGTGTTTATTAGCATTCACGTGGTGTGTTTAGTGTACAGAGTCACCATTTAATCTTTAAGAAAATAGTTTTTTCTTAGGTTATTAAGAATCCTTTCGTAAAACTCCATTTTAGAAAAAATGATTTTTACCCAATTATTTGAAAAGGCTAGCCCTCGAACCAAAGGGGGTTCGGAGATTCGTGATCTAATAAAAAAAATTTTTATAAAAAATAGTTTTGACCATTTTTATAACAACTTTTGATTTAAAAAAAATAATTTTGGTTGAAATCGAGTTTTCAGGCATGCATTGCATATCACGTGATGCATGAATAATTAAGCATGGTAAAAGTGGTGCATGAATAGGCTATAGTGCATATGACAAACCATAAAGCTGTAAAATGGAAAGTAAATCAGGGGTTCCTCCTCTAGCCCACTTCAGGTTCTAAGGAAGGCACACGACCCTAAAATAAGTGATAAATTAAATCACAATTGCAAAAAAGATATTAAACAAGGGATATCCCCTTCAGTCCGCAGATCTAGGAGGAGCTCACATTCCCCAATACAAATCCATGAACAAACAACAACAATAATATGAATAATTATGAAAACAACAGATCAAACAAAGTAATAATGAATGAGTAACAAAAAGAATTAAAAACTGAGCAAATAATAATAAAAGAAAATTAATTTTGGAGTTGAAGCCATGAAACGGCTTGCCTACGTATTCCCTTGAATGGGAATCAAATTCCACGCCATTCTCCCTTTTCGTGAAGGGTGGGGTTGTTCTGATAATAAGTGGGTGGTTTGTATGTTCAGTAGCTAACCAATTTTATTTAGTAAAACAAGTAACCAAAAGGCTATTAACTAATTCAGTTTGATTAATAAAATGAGATTTTAATTGCGCATTGTTAGCCTAAGTTCATTTTAGGGCTTAGATGATTCATTTTTTTTATGAAAATAGTATTTCAATAAAAACACACCTTAATTTAGATTAAAGGGCTTAAAACAGATTCATTTTGATAAAACATGCCTTAATTTAGATTAAAAGACCTAAATTAATTTGAAGTTTTAGAGGAAAAGGAGTACACTATACTCAATTTACCTTTTTCTTATAGGGCTTTGGAATCGGTGGGTCGGAGGGCTTGACAAAATCGGAATGAGTTTCCGTTGTGTTCGAAGATCATGAGTGTCTGTCTATCTAAACTGAAACTGCAAAGGTTAAACTCTTGAATTGATCAGAATGAGTGTGTCTATTGTGAAAATTTAAATAATTTGAATCAATTGAAAGGGAATCATTGCATTTTTTGAGGATTTAGAAGTGTTTGGTTGCTAGCAATTACATCTGAGTGCATTTGAAATTCAGAAAAAATTATGTTGAAATTGTCCTGAAAAGTTTGAATTTATAGGGATTCATGCCAGAAACCCTAGGAGGCAAAACATGTGCATTTTGGACAAAACACATGCATTTGACTACAAACACTTGCATTTGCTCAAGGCAAGTGTGTTTTGTGGGCCTGGGTTTTGGGCCCAATTTTTTGGTTCGGTTCAGTCTAATTTGATTCAGTTTTTCAGGTTTTCTAGGTCCGTTTGAAGTCCCATTTAAGTTCAGTTTGAACCATTGGGCTCATATTAACGAGCTAGATTTAAAGGTTCAAAAATTAGGAATCATAATAATCAAATAGGATTAACATTAGGTTCAAGGAAATAACCTCCAAAAAAGTATTGTAAGCCTATCTCTAGCAATCAATTCTCAATTTCCATGTGTGATCAACCAATATTAGGGTATCTTTACTCATCTAATATAGAATCAATATCCAATTAATAAACTAGTAATTGAAAATTAGAATAGAAATCATAAATCATGAAAATAAGACAATCCAAAGATGAAATTGATGCAAAACCAAATATTCAATTCATACAATCAAAATTAGGGTTCACACTATCTAGATGAATCAAAAAATTAATTCATAGAAAAAAATTTAAAAAGAAAATAAAAAATAAGAAAAGAAAACTCAAACAATAAATGAATGGTGAGATATCCCCACTTCAATCTTCATTCCTCTTCCAAAGACTGCAACTTTTCATATTCACCATGGAAATTCTGCACTTTTCTCTCTCTAACCCTTTGAGAGGGTGGCTTCCCAAAATCCCCAAGAGTGAGGCCCCATACTTTAGTATAAATGATGTCCTTTTATAGTTCTTTAAGGCTCATTAGGGTTTGGATAGGTGTCATACATGGATTAGCCAATTTTTGCCACATCAACATAAGTTAGATAGGTACCAAGAATCAGACATTTGAATTTCATACCAATTTGGGATATGAATATGAAATAATTAGACTTTATGGTCTCCTCAAAGTTGTAGATCTTTCTCTTATCTATCCAATGGTACATGAATCACCTCAATCAGACCCTTGTATCTTGAGTTATGCTCAAAGTATTGAAATACATTCAAATTTATTAGATTTTTGCATAACGGACAATAAGCTATCACACACGCTTTGGTTTCTCATAAGCTAAAATTTGGCTGCTGTCATAGGCTACCTCTCAGACTATGCCACAGATCATGAGGCAATCATGTGACCTGTTTTCTCTTTCCATTTTCGCTCCTTTACATTCGTTTTCAAGCCTGAACTTTGAACTGTTGCTACATAGCTATGGATACTTTATAAACTCCTAAAAAACTGAAAACACAATAGAATAAGCGGATTAAATTAAATTAGTGGAATGAAATCAACCAAGAATAAGGGGAAAATATAGTATTTTACCAAATATCAAACTCCCCTACACTTGGACTTTTGCTTGTCCTCAAGCGAAAGAAAAGAGAAGAAAAGAAAAACTCCCTCTCTAACTAATAAAAACTTAGCTATAACATATTTCAAAAAGGAAATTGGGTTTAAAATTCTTGGTTAAAAGTTAAATCTCAAACATAGTAGTTACTTTTAAAAATCTAACAAGAAAATTCACATTCCTAAATTCTAAACACTAGAATTTCAAGATTGAGCTCATAATTTTAAAGAAACATAAACCAAACAATCGTAAGTTATAAAATTTTTTCTCTTAGTGCTCAACTAAACCCCTTGAAAATCTTTTTAACCATTTAAAGCACTTTTTCTAACACAAATTCTTTTCAAATTTAAGGAGCCCGACTTAGTTGAAACTGTCACATAGCCTTTTTGACATGAAGGTAAACACTTTGTGGTGCCAACTCCCATCTACTCAACTAGTCACAAAATCAAACAGCTACTAGCACCATTTATAGTTTCGATAAAATTAGTTTTACACAAAATGAAACCAGTGGAATATTGAATAATTTTCAAATCTCCTTACACATTATGTACTTTTTTCTGTATTGAAATGCCATTTCAAAAGAAATAGCCGAGATCCTAAAATATTAAGTATGCCTTATTAAGTCTAGTTCATGCCACCAATGAAATAAAAATACCCAAAAATACAACTAAGAGTTCAAAATTTAGTCATGCAAAGAATACCTATTCGAATTCCTACATATGAATACTATGTTCAATCTTTAACAACAGAAAAGAAAAAAATAAGCTCAGTTAAAACCAACACCTTATGAATGATTGTCATAAAAAAAAACTTTGCACATTTTAAGCTAAAGAGGAAAATTTTCTAAATGTTATAATCCACATTTCTTAAATCAAAGTCAAGCATCATACAAAAATAAGCAATTAAAGCATACAATCAAACAAAACCCCCCACAATTATGCCACACATTGCCCTCAATTGTGTAAAGACTAAATAAAAGGGAGGGAGCATGAGAAAGTCCTTGTTATCGATTAGCTTTTTAGAAATGTTGTGTATAATTCATGATCCATGTCATGTCAAATTTTGAGGTTCCGTTCGAACCTGGGTGGCCGCCAGTGCGCCTCTAAGCTTCTGGCTTAAGGAAATTGATCGCGTGGGATCAGATTGCGCATGGCATTGTGGTTTCGACAGGTCCCTCTTTTGGAGAACCCCTTATGGGCTCGTTGGGTGTAAGTGTGAATATATGAGTCATCACTTAATTTTCAGAAAATCATTTAATTTCATGGTAATTAAGAAACCATTTAACTCCATTTTTATGAAAAATGATGTTTTCCCAAATTTTAGGAAAAGGAGAACCTTAAACCAAAGGTGGATTCAGGGACTCGTGATTGATAAAAACATTTTCGTTTTAGAAAAATATTCCTTTTTCTAAATAATTTTGGCTTAAAACTGATTGCATGGATTTGGTTAGAAAAGGAGATTTTCATGTATGCATGGCATACTTTTATGATGCATGAATGGGATAAACATGCTAGAATGATGCATGGACAGATTTAACAGCATGAATGACAATTATAAAAGAAAAGCAATAAGAAATGCAAAAAATAAATAGGAGTCCTTCCTCTAGCCCCAAAGGGTTCTAGGAAAGGCACACATCCCTAATAGACAAATTAAAGGAAAAATAATACAGCAAATAAATACATCAAAATAATATCAGCAAAGGCGATCCCTTCTTCAGTCTAAAAAGATCTGAGAAGGGCACACATTCTCCAAAAATTACAGAGTGCCAGAAACAAAAATAATAACAAAAAATGACAAAAATAATATAGAGAAAATATGAAAATAAACTGAAATAAAAATAAAATAAAATAGATAGAAAGAAAAGGTTTTGGAGTTGCAGCCTTAGAATGGCTTGTCGGTGTATCCCTTTGAATGGGAATCAAATCCCACGTTGTTTACCCTTGGTGCGAAGGGTTAGGGTTGTTCTAAAAAATATTGAGTTGGTTGGTTGTGTTTTTAGAAGCTAATTCATTTTATATTTCTGAAAGAAGTAACCAGAAAGCTATTAATTAATTCAGGATTTGATTGATGACAAATAGATTTTGATAATTGATATTTGCCTAAGTTAGATTTAAGGGTTTTTTGATTTATAACAAAAATACTTTACCATTTTAGATGTACTACCTTTGGCTTTTAGGACTTTGGAACTAGTGGATTGAATGATTTGATGAAACCGGATCGGGTCTCCATTGCATTCAAAGAAGTCTGTTTATGAACTGATTGGAGATGACTCTTAATTGTGAAATGAATGTCTGATAAGAATGTAGAAATTCTAGCATTTCGATCTAAATTTTGGTATTTAGAGGTAGTTTTTTTATAGAGTTTTGGCATAGAAAATAATTCTGAAAAACATTTCGGTAGAGGTTCAGTGTGTCAAAATCTATCCAAAAAGTGACTAGAGGGGTTGAATTTATAGAAAATCATGTCAGAAAAGTTGATTTTAGACCCTGTACACTTTCCCTTAGCTTATATGCTAAGCCCCTAGCTCATGTGCCTGGGCATTGGAACATGCACCTGGGCCTTGTCTCATACGCTAGGTCATTGGAGCATGAGCCTAGGCCTGGCTCATGGGCCTAATTCGCGAGGTCCAATCCAGCTTGATTCAGTTTAGGTTTTCAAGTTTTATAGGTCTATTTGAGGTTTGGTTCGAGCATGGTTTAAGTCCATGAACTCTTATTGATGGGCTAGATCTGATGGTACAAAAATATAGGTTTATAGTTGTCCCCCTTTGTAGGCTCATTTTATGAAAAATGGGACAAAAAAGTGTGAACACATTAAATGTGGGAAACCTATACATGTGCCTATAAAAAGGTTTTAGGATTTCATTCTCTTTTCACAACTTCTCTTCTTCTTAACTTCTACTCTTTCGTTCCCTCAAGTTTTCTTTGGAAAAAATTTTCTGAATGATATTTACCGGTAATGATCAAGAGGAGGATTTGTCTGTGAGTTGCATGTGTCTTTAGAAGGTGAGACCATTACTCTATTTCCCGGCTCGAACGAAGACTTGTTTGCTTCTGTTGAGGAGTAACTAGGCTTTGACATTTTGCCTGTCCATCCATCGATATATTTGATACTGTTGACTTGCCTGGCCCATCCACTGATAATAGTTTAGACATTTCTAACTATATTCCTGTTAATCTTCCACCTATGGCGGTTGCTGAACTCGTGACTATTCTGAATGCTAATTCATTTATAGAATAGACTGGAACACTATAGCTGGCACGACTACCCTGTGGTATTTTTTTTCTATCCTCTTTTTATTTCTGTATATTTTATTTTCCATGCGCTCTATTTATTTTTTTGCTCTTTTATTTTTTCAATGCACTCTATTTTTCTACTCCTTTTGTTTTTCCAATGCTCTCTTATATTTTCCTCTCATTTTATTTTTTCTATGCCAAAAATAAAATAAATAAAATAAAAGGATAGAAATGATTAGATTTTTACCTGTAGGACGTTGAGCATAGTCAACGGGGTGCTCGATCCAAGCTGTCTAATATTTTAGCTTTTAGATATGGTTCCCTGATGTGGTTGTCCGTATTGCACCGACTCATCGATCTAGTTGGATGAGTTTGGATATTAAGCGTAGACTCAAGAAAAATCTTATTTTTTCTTTTGATGAAAGTTGGTTATGGACCATCAATATCCTCCACCTGCTTATGGGGGAGATGACTATGACTCATGTAAAGTGGTCTTGCCTGACTAGTATGCAGTTTGGGCCTAGGCATATCATTTTTTATTCTGAGATATGACCTCCCCATACTATTCTCAATCTATTTATAGTGGTTCCCATTTGTAACTCTAGAGGAATGGTTTCCAGATCTTGGCTAATTACTCATATGAAGGGGATGAATCTAGAGTCTCACTCTGTCTATCAGTGTGCTAAGGTATGTTTACTAATCATCCTTTCTACCATGTTTCTAGACAACGATAAAGGACATGTTGATTTGAAGATACTATCTTCTCTATTTGATATGGACTTGCTTGGTTATTACGACTGGGCTAGTGCCGCACTAGCTGTGACTTACCGAGGGATGGGTAAGTTGTCCAGGATCAATGGCACAGGCATTCATGCTACTACTATAGTTTGAAAGGTCAGTATTTCCCCTTTTATCTATTCTGTGATTTTTTCTTTCATAGCTTACTAACTTTGTTTTTTACAACTCTAGGCTTTCTTTAATATTCTTGCTCTTGCCCCTAGGACTGTTAGAGGGGATATTCTACTCCCACTGGGAAGAATGCGGTACAGGGAGTCTAGGGTGACTCATCAGGTTGATTTTTCCTTTTTCGATTATCGGGGAATATTGGCTACGATGACCAAGATATGCTCTAAATAGTTTCACCTTTCATTGGCTTGTAGATTCTAATTATTAATTATCATTTTAGGTTGTCTAGTCACCTTTTGACTATAGTGCCTTAAGGGACATCGACCCTCTTAACTTAGGTATTACCGAATCGCTTTGGGTTCTTTTGAGATTGTAGAGTTTTAGCTGGGTGAGCGAATCATAACCCAAACAACTTCAGAGCTAGTCATTTTAATTGATCCTCTTATATTTATAAGAGACCTATGAATTCTCCCTTTTTATATTTTTAGAGGATCGGGAGGCCCAGATAGGAGCTACTTATTTAGGATGGCTCTTATCTAGATTTCCTTACCACCCATTTGATGAGAGGGAGGCCTCAACATTTTGCTAGACCGAGTTACATTCTGGTGGTTTCTGCTTTTGTTGCTCTGAGGTGCAGGCCTCATGGTTAGATTGGTTAGTCGGCTGCTCAAGCTATGCCCAGTTTTGATTCAATATCTTCAGGTATGGGCTCTTTTACATTGGCTATGCCTACCAATTTGAGTCAAATTTGGGGACCCTTCCCTGGCTTTACTGACCATGTTTCTTATCTAGGCATAGATGGTGTAATGAGAGTCAACCACATCGGTTACGAGTACTTGTCCAATGCAGTTCATGCTGATCCAACCTTTCTACCCCTAACGCTAAGTTTATGACTTTCATGGTGTTATTTATACTTCTTTCCATATTCTGACATCTATACTTTATAGGTTTCTACCCTATACACATCTAGAGTCATGACATCCACTAGTGGGCTTTATTATCCTTGAATACCACTCTTGCAGCTTTGAGGGTTACTAAGGGTCGAAGGGAGCATAAGATCGTTCGGGGACGTGGTACCTAGATTGATGATGATGATGGGGAGTCGAATGATGATGAGTAATGCATGGATGATTTGACTTGATGAGGCCTCATTGCGAGTCTTTTTTTTCGTAGGGGAGGGGGCTTGATCCCTGGTCTATTGCCAGGAGATGCACTTTACCACTAGGCTAAGTCTTAATGTGCCATTGTGGGTCTTTTTGTAAAAACTTTGTTATTATTTTTGTATTTTGAATTTATATTTATGAAAATTCTAGAAATTTTCAATTTTGTTTTACGATTTTTTTGCTTCAGAAAATAATTTTATTGAGAAACTAAAATTTGAAAAATATTTTGGTTAAAAATCGCACGAAAAATAGAATCGCATCGGGTCGAAATGAAATACTGCGATGGACCATGCCGACGCTTACGCTGGCTCACGCGTCTGAGCCTAGGCCTATGCGCCAATGGGTTAGCTCATGCACCAGCCTTCTGGCACATATGACAACACACTAGCTCACATGTTCGATCTTCCGAACTCTGTTTTTTGCCTCAGTTTTCATGCCACTATATAGTCTCATGCAAAAATTAATTTTTTATTTAGAAAGTCACTTGAAAACACATAATTTTTTACAAAAATTTCAGTTTCTTTTTTCTTTTTCCTTATAAAATGGGGCCCCACTTCAGTCACATGATGCATGGTTGGAGCAAGAAATTGGACTAAGTGAGTAGGATCAACATCGAGAAGTTAGATATGAGTGCTTTATCGACATTTAGTGGTGTTTAGATCAATTAGGAATTTTTGGATGATTGCATTAGGTTTTGGGGTCATGTTGAACACATTTTTTATTCGGAGCTGACATGGACAAAATGTGTCTAACTTTTGAAAAGTTTTTGGTTTTGATTGGTACGAACCCCAAGGCTGATCTGGATGTTCTAGTTGAAATGGTTGCCTATTTTAACTCTCTCAAGAGGCTTTTGGATTTGAGCACAGAGGATGCTTCCAATATAGTGAAGGAAAATTTTGTGGACCTGCCTACTTTGGCCGACATGTTTTGGGAGGATTCAAATGACCCGATTTGGTTAGTTAAGAGGCTAAAGGCTTATTCATTTGACTTGATAGTGGGCCCGACTGGATGGGGTGATGCGAAGGTGGTTGAGCTGATACCCTAGATGGGTGAGGGAAAGTCAATTGTTAGTATGATTTTTACTGAGATGCTCTGAGGCATGATCTTCATGATAGTTCGAAAGGACCATAGAACACTAGTCCCTTTTTTCTCTAGGTACTTAAACCTTTTTATTGCTTGTCTGTTTTAGAGTTTATGAGGCTATTTTTTTTATTATCATGTTTCCATTCTAATTTGGTTGAGGAATCATCTCAGGATTATTCCTAGTCCTGAGTTGATAGACTATCTGGCATCTTAGTATAAAACTCAGAGAGTTATTATCCATTTCACTACTAACAAGAACTGGATTAGTTGGCTGATGCAACTAAGTCCTTTAGATTTTCTTTGGAAACCTAACTGGTATACCATCAAATATATCATGCCAAGGAGCCAGGGATTCAAGCACTTGTATCAGCTTAGTTTTAAAGAGGTGACTTGGTATCAGGCTACCCAAGTTCTTCATCAGATGGGATATGATCAGGATGTGCCCCCCAGATGGTCCACTTTTTGAGGCAACTAGTGTGAATGTTAAAGTGGCTGAAGCAATTCTCAAAGGTTGGATTCGTGACATCACGAGGGCAATGGTGATCCCTGATGATGACTATGGAAAGCTTCCCAAATACATCAAATGGTGAATTGAAGCTTGTTGGCAAAAGGAGAAGGCAAAGCGATATGCTCTTATGACTTAGATTGAAGATTGAGTATGAGTCTAGACCATGTTTTCTGGATAAGATTTTTTTGAGTTATTTCTGATTTATTTTTCTTTTTTATTTTGTCACAAGTATTTTAGTTTAGTTGTTCAAAAAGATGAATAAGACCTTAATAAAATGCATTTTATTTTTATCAAGCTCTTATTTTTGTTTAAGTCGCCCTTTTGGCTTTTCAACTTAGTAAGCTACCTTGATTTTGCCTAGACTGCCTTTTAGGTTTTCAGTCTAGTAGGTTGTACCCTAACTTTTGCCTAAGTTGCCCACTTGGGTTTTTAGGTTAGTGGATTTCATTTTTTTTTGAATTTTCTTATTTATTCATTTTTAACTCTTGCATGCAATATTAAATAGCCCAATGAAATTTTGAATTTGATTGAACGCTTTGGACTGTGCTCGTATGGGTCACTTACGTATCTCCTTACAATAGATTTTGTAAAATGAAGAACATGATAAATTTTGGAGAATTAGGTCCACATAGTTCTTGTTACAGGAATGTGATGCGAGATGCATCCTTATGCAATAAGATTTCTTGAGTTGATCGAGGTTAATCGGATGACTGGACTCATTATCTTCAACATCTATTAGGATGATGCCTCTTCCCGATATGATCTTCTTGATGACATAGTGTCTACTCCAAGGAAGTTTGAATTTCCCTCGAGGGTCTTATATAACTTGTTTGATTTCTTTTAAGACAAGGTCGCCTTCTTGGAGGTTGTGACTCTTGACTCTTTTGTTGAAATGCCTTGCAAGCCTTAGGTGGTAATTTTGAGTCTAATGAAGGGCTTCTAACCTTTTCTCATCGATCAGGTTGAGTTGGTTATAATAGGCTCATTGCCAATCAAATTTAGAGATTTGAGCTTCTTAGAGAACCCTTACTATCTAAATCTTTAACTCTATTGGGAGGACTGCTTCCATTCTGTAGACTAGTGAGTAAGGTGTGACTTTAGTTGTTGATTTGTATGTAGTTTTGTACCTTAGGAGGGCACTTGGCAATTATAGATGCCAACTTTTATGGTTACTAATCATCTTTTAAAGCATGTTCTTCAAGGCCTTATTGGCAACCTCAATTGCATCAATAGTCTGAGGTTTGTACAGAGAAGACCTATAGTGTTGTATCTTTTCTTTCTTCAAGAGGACAACTACTTCATTTTGGAAATAGGAATCGTTATCTAAAATGATTTCATGCGAGACACCTTTCCTTACGATGATGTTCATTTTGTGAACTGAGCCACCTTATTTAAATCCATAACATGGTAAGGTACAACCTCCACCCAATTGGTGAAGTAGTCAATGGCCATAAGGATGTATTCATATCCAGCAGATGATTTCATCAAAATTTTTCTGATGACATCAATGCCTCAATCAACAAAGGGTCGAGGAGTTATGATCAGTTTGCGTGGAGAAGAAGGGAGCTTTTGACACTTGGCATATTCTTGGCATTTATGGCACCATCAGTGACTGTCAGGTAGAGTAACATTGGCTTGCCAAGCCTTGAAGGATGTAGAACTGTAGGTTCAGAAGGTACTGCTTGATCTATTCAAAAGCCTTTTAACACTCCTCATTCTAATGCTTTATGGAATTCTTTTTCAGCAGGTTGAATATAGGACCACATATATCCACTAGCTGGTGGATGAATTGGCTCATGTATTAGAGGTGACCTACGAACCTACTTATCTCCTTTTCTATTTTAAAAGGTGGCATGTCATTGATTTCTTTGGATTTGGCAGGGTCGATCTGGATCCCTTTCTTATTAACCATATGGCCAATGAACACTCCAGATAAAGCTCTAAAATTGCACTTGGTAGATTGAGTTTGAGATTGTACTGGTAAAGTCTAAAGAAGAAATTTTCCAGCACCTATAAATGTTGTTCAGCAGTAGTACCTTTGACTACATGTCATTGACATAAACTTCCATTTCTTGGTGCATTTTATCATGTAAGATTGTGGTGGCCATTGTTTGGTAGGTGGTTCTAGTGTTCTTGAGTTTGAATGGAATTATTCTGAGCAGTACATACCTCATTCTATGATGAAAGCTATTTCCCCCTTATCTGGGGGATTTACCAGGATTTGGTTGTATCCAGTAGCCATATCAGTTAAGGAAACCATCTATGAATCAGATAATGTGTATACTAACAAATCAATGTATGGCAGAGGAAAATGGTCTTTGGGACATGCCTTATCTAGATTATGGTAGTCCACACACATTCTAACCTTCCCATCCTTCTTTGGTACTAGGACGATGTTTGATAGCCATGAAGGATAGTTGATTGGTTAGGTGAACTGATGAGAGAGTTGCTTGGACACTTCCTCCATGATTAGAATGGACCAGGATGACTTCATGCACCTTATTATCTATTTAATAGGTTTGCATTCTGGATAAGTCAGAATCCTATGAACGATGATGCTTGGATGGAGCCTGGCCATGTTACTGGGCTTCAAGGTGAAGCAATCTTTGAATCTCTTGATGATGAATTATATAACCTATTTGTTTGAGCATGCATATGTGATGTAAACATTTTTAGGCATGTCATGAGTGCCAATTTTTATGGGCTCTTTAACTACATTTTTTATTTTGTTAATTTTATTATTCTTTTTTTTTCTTATTGACTGAGGTTAGATTCATAAGTTGGATCATCAAAAGAAAATAAAGAGACGAGGTCTTAACAAGAAAACTTTGTCATTTTATTGATAGTAGTGAAGGGAAAGGTCCATTGTTACATCATGCTTATAACGAAAACCCAGTGGACCAATTACATCATCAGACTTAGACTTGGTATCAGATTCAACTTCAGTCATTTCTGGTGGAAAGAGGCTTGCTTCATAAAACCAGTTGTTGAGCTTCTTCAGGACTAGCTTAATCAGGGTGGAGAGGTCAACATTTTCCTTCATGTTAGATAAGACAACTATTTTGCCAAAGAGACTAGCTTACATGTTCTCCTCATAATCCTTAGCTAGAAAGTAGATGGGTAGGTAGTCTTCAGAGGTCAATTTCATATCAAAGAAGACTTCAAAACCAGGAATCCTAATACCAGTCACAGGGCAAATCCAAGGTTTAGGAAAAGCATAGTAAGGAGTTGTCTCTCCCTCTTTCAAAAAACTCCCATTTAGAGTCTTGAGGTAGGGCCTCATATGATAGTCAGCTTCTCCCCCTTAGCTTGATATGACAAACCTTTCTCTTACCTTGGCTTTTTCTTCTTCAATTTCATCTTCAGTTGGGTGGTAGACTAAGCTAAAAGGTAGAATGGAGGGTGAATATTCATCGAAGGACTTCATGCCTTATTGGTTCTTTCCCAGGCCCGTACCAAAAAAATGAGCCATATGCTTAATGATGTTGCCAATCATTAGGTTTCAATATGGGTCAAAGTCTAAATGGATTACTTCCTTCAGATTGTATGATGAATTATATGAATTGGAAACCATATAAAGGATATGCTGATAACTCAGGTTGGATTTCCACAATAGGAACTATGTTTGGGACTTTAGATTTTCCATACATATCTGCCTTAATTATAACTATTCCATTCTTGAGTGGGAATTTGACCTTTGTTGTAGAGTTGAAGGCACCGCCTTGGATTGGTAGATCTAAGTTCTTCCCAGAAGTAAAATGAAACATGAGGGTACATCGATGATGTAGAAAGGAACTTAAAAGTTAGTTAGCCTCATAGTGATAGTAAGGGTTGCCACCCCCAAAACTTCACTTTTGGAATTATCACAGGCCCTTACTATTTGGTCAGATGGAGTTAAACTAGTAACACTTTGATCTAGGGGACTTGTTGCCTTAAACAGGCAGACATTGAGAGTACAACCATTGTCAACTAGAGTCATTGGAACAGTCTTTTCCCTTTTAATGATAATGTTGTAGAGAGCATCATTATGGGGTATCCTATGTAGGATTTCATTATCTATGAAGCAAATGGGTGCCCCCTTAGTGGAACTTGTGATAGAAGCAACTAGAGTGTCTGGACATATGTTAATAGGTGCTTGGCATTGGCTCAATGCCTTACAAAAAGCCTAGGGATGAGGATAGGATGATATCAGCAGACTCCAAGTTTTCTTTAGTTGTTTTAGCAAATGGCCCTCTTCAGGTTTAAAATTTCCCTTTGATTGAGCCAATAATTGGCTAGTAGGTTGCTGCGAAGCAACATGTGCTTGTGTGATTCTCCGCTTTTAGTAATAGTATCTATTCCAGCACTTAAATTTCTTAGGTCAATGAAACATCAATTATCATATTGGATTGACTTCCCTAAAGAAGGTTGGTCATCCAAATTTGAGAAATCAGGGGAGACAGACTTCCCTAAGGAAAGTAGGCCTTCTCCGGTGTAATGGTAATTATTAAAAGCCACAACAACAGATATGAGAAGTGTAGATTCCCCTTTGTCAAATTCAACTAGGATGAAATTAGTATTGTGATCAGGAATGGGATTGGTGCCAATGTTAGGCATAGGAGTTGGTGATAGAAGCTTCTTAGCATCTATCAAGTCTTGAATTTCTTATCAGAGGGCCTTAAAATGGTCTATTTTATAGCCATGCCCTTGATGATAGTCACATCTCTCATTCATGTTAAAGTTCTTGGGTAGAGGATCTGGAGTGGGTTTTTGTTCTAGAGGCTTGAGTAATCCCATTTCTAGGCATTCCTTGAGAATGAGACTCAGCAAGACCCTACCCAAGATGGTGAAGTCCTTTCTCTTGATTTGGATAGGTTTTTGAGCAGAAATTGCATTGACTTTTGAGAGACATTAGCTTTTCTAAAGTAAGAGGATGAGGTCTAGGATTCATCCTTTACGAAGCCAGAGTCAAATCCATCATCAAGGTGGGAACCAATATTAACCAGTGCTTTGAAGTTGGGTAAATACTATGTCATCAATCTATCTTGATACACATGTAGTAAAATTTTCACAATGATGTCAATTTGCTTAGATTCGGTTGGCCTGTTAGCCATTTGGGAGGCCATCTTCCTCCATCTAGTGATAAATGCATAGAATGTTTCTTTTGGATACTGCTTTCTAGTTTCCAAATCTCTTTTGGTTACATTAATTTCTTCATTATATGAATACTTTTTTACAAAGGAATTACATATAGATTCCTAGGTCAGTTTCTTGGAATCATCTAGTTGTACAAACTAGTTTGGAGCTGCAACAGTAAGCGACTATTAAAAAAGTTGAGAAAGGTTCTCACATTCCACGCCCAAGGGGAAAAAGTGCACCATCTTAGATTCTCAATTTCATTGAGTGGCAAGTAGTGCCATCGAATTTCATGAACACAGGCATCTAGAATTCGGAAGGAAGCCTTGTATGGGGAAATGGGTTGAGAGATTTGACATCAATCACATTTTCCTTTTTCTTGAAACATCGGGGGTTTTCTACATTTCCTCATATTTTTCCATCATTTTTTTCAAGAAAGGATGGTCTTGGGCCCCCTTTTTGAATATATCTGCATGAAGGGAAGTTAGGGTAGCAACTCTACGGTCAATCGATGAAACAGGATAACCACGTCTTCAGTGACTCACTCTTTCCCTAAATTGGATGAAGTGGATGTATGATTAGCAGGTTAGACCAAAAACTAAGCCATCATAACTTGAACCTTGCCTAGGATAGTCTATTCTTGGGCTTGTATCATAGCAATCTTATTTTCTTATTGCTTTTTGATAACCTCATCTTGTTTTCTAAGGATTTCTGCAAGTATTGAAGCAATATCAACAGGTGGAGCAGTTGTAGTGGCGTCAGCTGGTAGGATTTGATGCATTCTTATTGTTGTTAGACATATTAACTTTTGGATAGAAAAAAGGCAGGGTACTAGCTTTTTGAAAAGATAGGTCAATGGCATGCAAGTTTGTATAAAAAAGAAAAAGGTAGGGTTTTTTTGGAGAACTTTTAAGGATCCGTTCACTTAGTCCAATTTTATGTAGTGATTCATGCATGTATGTATACATGAATGAAAATGGTTTCATGATGGACCTAAGGTAAACTCTAATCATTACATAAGAGCTTGGTGGCTTAAAAGTTCCCTAGAGACTTAAGGTGTGATATACCTAACTACATCTGAATCAAAGAGATTCGCATGGGTCCAATGACTATGTGCAACCTTATTATCCGAACTAAAAAGATAAGTGGGTAAATCTTGGATTGGGTGATTTCACTATCGGCAAAGTAATCCTAATGAGGGAAGCTCTCTCGATGTTACTTTCTACTGGTGTTTCCCTAGAAATAAAGGAGCATGTTAAGTGATGTATGAAACCAATTCCATAAAGTTTTAAGCCAAGATTGTTTTTATAAAACAATAGTCCACTTATTTTTTTGTCGGTTTCAAAACTTCCCTAGTAGAGTTACTAACTATGAGGCCTTGTTCAAACCTGGGTGGCCATTAGCACGCCTCCAAGCTTCTGGCTTGAGGAAACTGACCGCTTGGGGTCAGATTGAGCATGGCTTTGTGGTTTCGATAGGTCCCACTTTAGTTGAACCCCTTATGTACCCGTTGGGTGAAAGTGTGAATGTGTGAGTGGCCACTTATTTTTTAGAAAATAATTTAATTTTCATGGTAATTAAGAAATTGTTTAACTCCATTTTTATGAAAAATGATTTTTATCTAATTTTTAGGAAAAGGTGAGCCTCGAACCAAAGGTGGATCTGGGGACTCGTGATTGATACAAACATTTTCATTTTTAAAAAAATATTCCATTTTCTAAATAATTTAGGCTTAAAATTGATTGTATGGATTTGGTTTAAAAAAAGAGATTTTCATATATGCTTGGCATACTTTTATGATGCATAAATGGGATAAACATGCCACAATGATGCATGGACAGATATAACAACATGAATGACAATTATAAAGGAAAAGCAATAAGAAAGGCAGAAAATAAACATGGGTCCTTCCTCTAGCCATAAAGGGTTCTAGGGAAGGAATGCATCCCCAATAGACAAATTAAAGGTAAAATAATAAAGCAAATAAATACAACAAAATAATAACAGTAAAGAGGATCCCTTTTTTAGTCTAAAAAGATATGAGAGGGGCACACATTTCCTAAAAATTATAGAGTGCCAGAAATAGAAATAATAACAAAATACAACAAAAAAAATATTGAGAAAATATGAAAATAAACTAAAAGAAAAGAAAATAATATAAAGGAAAAGAAAAGGTTTTGGAGTTGCAGCCATAGAACAACTTGCTGATGTATCCCTTTGAATGGGAATCAAACCCCACATCGTGCTTCCTTCTCGAGAAGGGTTGGGGTTATTTTGAAAATTAATGGGTTGGTTGGTTGTGTGTTCAGAAGCTATTTCATTTTATACTTCTAAAAAAATTTAACTGGAAGGCTGTTAATCAATTCATGATTTGATTTATGAAAAATGGATTTTGATAATTGAAATTTGCCTAAGTTAGTTTTAAAGACTTTTTTATTCAGAACCAAAATGCTATATTGTTTTAGACTACCTTTGGCTTTAGGGACTTCGGATTGGATGGTTTGATGAAGCCGGATCGGGTCTCCGTTGCATTTGGAGAAGTCCTTTTTGTGAACTAACTAGAGATGACTAATAAATTGCCAAATGAATGTCTGATCGAAATGCAGAAAGTCCGGTATTTGGGTCTAAATTTTGGTGTTTGGAGGTGTTTTTAGTAAAGTTTCAACATAGAAAATACTTCTAAAAAAACATTTCGGCAGAGGTTCGGTGTGTCAAAATCTGTTGAAAAAGTTACCTGAGGGGTTGAATTTGTAAAAAATCATGTCTAAAAAGTCAAATTTTGGACCCTGTGCACTTGGTCCCTGGCTCATGCCTCTGAGCTCTGGCACATGTGCCAAATGCCAGGTGTTTTGTGCATGGGCTTGGGCCTCGGTTCGTGGGTTTCATTCATGACGTCCGATCCAGTATGATTCAGTTTGGTTTTTGAGTCTGTTTGAGGTCTGGTTCTAACACGGTTCGAATCAGATGGTGCAAAAATATGGGTTTACACAAATCCATATACAGGCTAAAGAGATACAATTCTAAAGGGAAAAAGGTGAAGATTACAACAAAATAATAAGAAAAAGAAAATAAACATTAAACTAAAGTAAGAAAAATGTAAAGGATCAATGAGTTGCCTCTCATTGTGCTTCTTTAACATCGTATTAGCTCGATGTTATTGTCATTCATTTTCCACCAAGGAAGTGGAGGATACCTTATGCAGGATAACTCCATAAATCAAAACAAAGAAGAGTATGTAAAGGTGTTGGTCCTTACACAGCCTTCTTTCAATACTAATAATTTTTTTTTTGGTTATCTAATTTGTGAAAACATGAGCCTCAGAGGTTTAGAACCATCATTAAAGAGCTTTACCCATAAAGTTCTGGTAGGGCATGCTGGTTGAGCTTCCAAGAGACTGAGTATGACATCTTCTTCCTCTACACCTCATAATTCTTTAGTTTACCACCCAAATGCACTAAATATTTATTCTAACACCTTCCATAGAGTAGATTTTCCTCTCTAAAGAAATTTTAAAGACCATAAGTACTGGCCACATTATTGTCTCATTAACAAATAAACATTTTGAGAAGGGTGGTAGTGGTAGAAAGTATGTTGTGGCAGGGTGTTCAATTTTTGAAATTTGGGTGATAGGAAAGGTGGGTGTTTGGATTATGGGTAGGATATTTTCAACACTTGATTCCATTTCATCCATGATGTATTACTTACCATTCTAGTCTTTATCACTATCATCATGCCACAATCACCAAGTGGCAATGGCCTTTTGTTGCTTTCTTGGAGTGACATTAGCATAGCTGGGTAAATTATCTTTTGGTGGGATACTTAGAAACTCAAAAATCTACCCAACTTGAATTTCTAAGTTGTAAAGGGAAGTTTGTCGATTATCCATATCCATTTCTATGCTCTGAAATCTTTTATCAGTAGCTTCCGCTAATTTCATAAAAATCTCTTGAAACTTACACTCTTGCTCTCGCACATCATCCCCCAATGTAGCCTATGGCCTCTACCTCGAATTGAGTTGGAAAGCTAATTTCTTATATATTCTTTTGTTGTTCACTTCCTTCACCCAATTCTCTATAGACTCCATGAATCTTTCCCCTCTAAGCTCAAAGGATAACTTCTCTTGTGCTCCCCATCCATATTCAGTTGGGAAATCATCTTGACAAATGTATCCATTATTGTAATACTGATTCCCTGAATATCCCCATTCTTAATTCTAGTAGGAACTCCATTATTGATAGTACTAATCAGCTAAGGAGAATTTTTTTTTCTAAAAACAAAAACTTAAAACAAACAAAAAAAGAAAATTAAAAAAGAAAGAAACAAAAATAGATGAAAATGAACAAATATAAACATAAAAACTAGGTCAATGGTCGCTATTATACCACTAATATTATGTATAAGTGTATGCGGTAATGGCATCAAAAACTTGATGTTTGTTTTGCAACACTAGGAGTTTTACAATTTATAAAACTTGAGTACTAATTCTACCCTAGCTCTAGGCAAGTGCACCTATCATTTAGTTAGTATAGCAATAATGAGGTAGTTTCATAGAGACACTGACACAAGTACTAGCTCAAACTTAAACTATTGTTTAGTTGAACCAATTTTGAGGTTAATTAAACTAAACTAATTAAAATTCATCTATGAAAGCAATAAAGGATATATGATTAAAAATAAAAGGTGAAGTTCATCTAGGTATTGAATCCCCCTAAACTCTCATGCATGTCAAGAACAATGGTATGAATCATTCAAACAATGAATTGAATTGGACTCTCACTAAATTAGATATAAACCTTTCTCAAGTGCTTAAATCCCTAACTTACTAAGTATTATAGGGGAATCTCTTCTCAACTTATAATCAAATAGGAGTAGCATTAAGTTTAAGAAAATAACATCCGAAGAAGTTTTGTACTTCTATCTCTAGCACCCCAATCAATTCTCTATTCCATAGGTGATTAATCAATATTAGGATATCTCAAATCATCTAATATAGAATCAATATCCAATTAACTAATCGATAATTGAAAATTAGAATAAACATCATAAATCATGAAAATAAGACAATCCAAAAATGAAATTGATACAAAACCAAATATTCAATTCATACGATCAAAATTAGGATTCATAATATCTAGATGAATGAACAAATTAATCCATAGTAGAAAATTTAAAAAGAAAATACAAAAGTAGGTATAGATAACTCAAATAATCAAAGAATGGTGAGACATCCCCACTTCAATATTCATTCCTCTTCCAAAGTCTGCAACTTTTCATCTTCACCCTGGAAATTTTACACTTTTCTCTTTCTAGCCCCTTAAGAGGGTGGATGCCCAAAATCCCCAAGAGATAGCCCTCATATTCTGGTATAATTGATGTCATTTTATAGTTCTTTAAGGCTCATTAGGGTTGGATAGGTGTCGAGCAAGGATTGGCCAATTTTAACTAAATCAACATAAGTTAGATAGGTACCAAGAATTAGACATCTAAATTTCGTGCCAATTTTGGATATGAATATGAAAGAATTATACATTATGGTTCTCTTCAAAGTTGTAAATGTTTCTCTTATATTTTCAATGGTACCTAAATCACCTAAATCAAACTTCTATAGCTTGAGTTATGCTCAAAATATCAAAATACGTTCAAACCTATCAAATTTCTACAGAATGGACATAAGTTGTCACGGTCTATGGCATGGTCTATGCCATAGACCGTGCCACACTTCTGTTTCTCATAAACAAGGGTTAAAATTTGGCTACTATCACAAGCTACCTCACAGGCTATGATAGAAACCATGAGATAGTCCTGTGACCTATTTTCTCATTCTGTTTTCAATCTTTTGCCTCGATTTTCAAACTCGAACTTCAAAATGTTGCTAAATAGCTCCGGATACTTTATAAACTCCTAAAAAGGACTGAAAACATACTAAAAATAGTGCATTAAATTCAATTTATATAATAAAATCAACCAAGAATTAGGGAAAATTATAATGTTTTTACCAAATACCATCAAGTTCACACATCCAATAAATATATATCAACTTAATTGGTACTTCGTTTAGAGCATTGCATTTGTATCATTTATGTAACAATAACTACATAGACTTTATTCTCCCAAAAGAAATAATGTAATTTGTTCTCAAATGTCAAAAATCCATTATAAAGAGATATGTAGGCAACCCTCATGGGTACCATCCAAAGCATTCAATAAATTACAAATCAACTATAAAAAAAGTCTCCAGTGAACGAGTCAGCTACCAAAGTATAAATAATACATACTTGCAGTAAGATAGAACTGATGGTCTAAGGTCCACTCAATGTACAATGACTATCAAGGCTCAAAAGCATCTTAACCAAAATCAAACCAAGAATCATCTTTTCTTCACCTATATAGGGTATCAGTTCGTCCACCCTCACATCACCCTAACTATCTATGCACAAAAACATAACCATCAGGTAAACAAAATGCATATGCCTTCTATCTATTTCTCAGTTAATCATCATCCCCTAAACCACCATTTTTGAAAAATATCATGGCCATAAAAGATAGGTTCACCAAATCACCTTTCATAACTTCAGATGCCTTTTGCACACTCAAATCCACGAGCCTTATGAGTGTGTTAAAATGACCAACTCTCTTGATCGAAATTGTCAGGTCAGCCTCAAGGTTAGAACCCAACAATACTAAAAAATTCTTATTCCAAACCTAAACACGTGATCAATAAGATCCCATAATACCCAATGAATTTTAACACCTCTAGATGTCAGAAAAGCACCCACACCACACTTCCTGAGGTTGATCCGCTCAACCTTATTTAGGTTCTTACACCAACCAAGCATCACGTGACTGAAATATGGTTCCATCTATAGGGATAACCAAAAAGAAATTTAGTTGCTAAAAAAAAAGTCAATGGGTTTTCATAAAAAAATTACAAAGATTTTAGAAAAAATTTATACTTAGACAAAAATAAAGTTCTATTATAAAATATTATTTTTACATAACAAAAGACCCACGATGGGCCATATCAAGTCAAACAATCATGCATAATCATCATCATCACCATTAGTTGCATCCTCTAGAGCTTTACTATTGTTTGCCTTTCATCTCCTAGTACTACTCCAAATGGCCTAGCCATCTGATCCAATGTGTAGATAGAACCATTCATATGTCTCATTAGATTTAGCAATCAAGACCTCACAACTATGGTGCCCACAAATTTAGGAGGAGCGCTAAGCAAACTAGCCAGCTCAGCTTAGCACTTCCTCAGGCATGATCATCATATATGACTGAATGCCTACCAAATCACATCCCATTCAAACATTCCCACTCTCTTGATGTCATGATCAACTCACCCATCAGAAGAGAAAAGTGTTGATGGTTTCACATTATCTCTCAGTTAAAATGAACAAAAGCAATTTTTCTAAAGCATGGGTATAGTCCAACTTCATCCAATCAGTCAAATAAGCTGCAACAACCATAGCTCACACGTCTAGGTGGCGAGACAAGAAAGAATCTATAGTGCCTAAATGTAGTCAACCTCTCCTAGTACTATACACATTGTGTTATAAGTAAACTTTTAGAAGTGTATGCTCTAGAGCTTACACTCAACATGTGAATGTAAATGAAAACCTAACTGCCTTTAGTATATATGTTCCTTAAATGAAAGCATTCCTTATATTGAACGTATATATGTCCCTTATGTTAGTAGTGTATGCCCTAGAGCTTACACTCAGCATGTGAATGTAAATGAAAACCTTATCTGGCTTTAGTATATATGTTCTTTCAGTGAAACATTCCTTATATTGAATGTATATATGTCCCTTATGTATTCTGTAGGGAATCTATTCTCAAAGAGTTTGAGAATATGAGTGATAGATTGACCTTTTAACAGATGCTTTAAAGGTTGTTCATAGTCATAGGATTATTGGTAGGGACACCATTAATCTGGAAGACCATCACCTCTGTTATCATCTATGATGAGTATTGGATACTTGTTGGTATGGAAGTAGTGAGTCTCACACTACAGACATGTGATGTTTGAAGGGAAATGCGAGTCGCACAACAAAGCAGAAAAACATGTCGTTTTAAAAGTAAAAACCTTTTTCTTTAAACTCTTTAAACAAGAATGTTCATTTGTATATTTCCAAACTCCTTGAAAAACCATTTGAACATTATAAATTTATGCTAAAAAATTTTTAACATATTGTTCACATGCATATATCAAACTCTTTGATAAAATATTTGAACATTAGAACCACATTTAAAAACCCATCAACTTGATCTACCAATTTTGTGAAAAACTTAATGACACAAAGCATGCTAAGAAAAGTATCAAAATACCTTTCTCCTTTTGCTTTGTAGAGCTCTCCAAGTGTGAAGCCTCCAGTTATCTCACACCAAGCTTAAGTAAGCTTGAGGTCCCTTTACTTGATGCAAGACATGACACCTTTGATTTCTCAAGCTTGCTCTAAGCTTAGGTTCAAGTCTTAATCTCCAAGTTAAAGAACAAATGAGTGTGTTCAAGTACTTGTACTTCCTTAGCAAACGTAAGTAACTAAAACTCTAAATTAGAAACCCTTTGAACTCTTCAAAGTTCTCAACTTCAAGTTCTGGAATTTTTTTGCACTTTGCTGGAAAATATTTTTCAGTTTTTTCACTTACATTTTTCTGCACTTTGCTGTAAATTATTTTTCTGTTTTTCACTTACATTTTTCTTCACTTTGCTGGAAAATATTTTTCAATTTTTCACTTACATTTTTCTACACTTTTCTTACTTCTTCACTTAGGCAAAATAGTTTTCCTTTTATAGGTGGAGTGATTCCACTAATTTAGATGAGTCACTAATCACTTCCACTTACTAAGGCACTTGTCATGACTCGGTCTTTTGAATGAAAACACATGTCATGACATTGCCTAAGTGGAAGGTGAGTAATGTTCATCAATTTAGTGGAAAAATCTGCACTTAGTCATCACATAACTAATCACACTTTGCTTAATTAGTTATGTCCGAATTTCTATTTAATCCTCCACCTTTTGTATCTCATACGACAAAGACTAAATTGAAATACACTCCGTTGAAATGAACTTCAAGACATGCTAAGCGTCTTTGTGAATTCAATCAATAGTTCAATTTAATTATAATTAATAGTTAATTGAACACTTCAATTGAATATTAATTATAATATCTTTATATAATGCTTGCTCAATAATTTTCGGTGTGTGACTCACCAGGTTCATGCCCTAAATAGCAATGAGATAGGAAAATGTTTTTCTTTATTTATGCATAGAATCCCATCCAATACATAGTCGCGTAAGTCATGAGTGACGTCTAGCAAACATATCACGACTACCTAAATAGGAATGAATATTGACGACCAAATCAATGAACATATAAGCATGGACCAATGGACATAGTCACCATGCACTCAAATCCCTTCATTACGAATTCTCAATCTTAGCTAGAGTCATGGATTCGTCAAACTCTATATGCTTCGATCATATGACTATTTCTACATTCTAGTTCTCGATATTCTTGACTCCTACTAGAAACACTTTCTAGTGAATCTTTTCCACATTGGCTAAGGATTTCGTATTGAAGCAAACTAGAAGTCATAGGATCTTTAATTGTTTACCCAAGCTAATGAATTCTTTCTTGAAGAACATTTATCTCAATATATCACTAAGTACAACCACTATATGCCATTTATGAAGGGCGAATACGGAGTCGCGCAGCGGAAGTCGGAAATAAAATTCCAGCACTGTCCAGCAGCACTGCTGGACAGAGAGCTGTTGAACAGTAGCTCCAGCAGCTCTGCTGGACAGTAGCACTATCCATCGTAAAAATAATATTTTGCGAAAATTCGATGTTACTCGATTTTTTATTTTCAAAACTTTTA